>CAUYRT010069661.1:0-27369 GCA_963574885.1 Lepilemur ruficaudatus
GTTCCAGCTACTCGGGAGGCTGAGGCAGGAGGATTGCTTGAGCCCAGGAGTTTGAGGTTGCTGTGAGCTAGGCTGACGCCACAGCACTCTAGCCCAGGCAACAGTGAGACTCTGTCTCAAAAAAAAAAAAGACAGAAAAAACAAAAACGAATGATATGTTGGAACTCACCGTACTCTCTGGCCAATAGTGGGAATCAGATTTCTGCAAAATACTATAGATGGCAAAACCAAAGTCACTTAGAAAGTGTGGAGTTAGGAGAGAAACAAAAAGGCACTAAATATTTTTTTACAGGGGTAAATCCTAAGAAAGCTTGTAATTCCAGGACATTTTGTCAGCATTAAAAATCCATGCTAAGCCAGGCTCAGTGGCTCACACCTGCAATCCTAGCACTTTAGGTAGCAGAGGTGGAAAGATTACTTGAGACCAGCCTGAGCAACATAGCAGAACCGTGTCTCTGCAAAAGAATCTTAAAAATTAGCCAAGTGTAGTGGCGCATGCCTGCAGTCCCAGCTACTCAGAAGGCTGAGGCAGGAGGATTGCTTGAGCCCAGGAGTTTAAGGTTGCAGTGAGCTATGATGATGCCACTGCACTCTAGCCTGAATGACATAGCAAGACCCTGTCAAAAAAAAAAAAAATTGCTATCACACAGCTCTTAAGTGAGAGAACCTGGGTTCAAACTGAACCATTTCCAAAACACTGTTTTGTTCCTCTCCAGCTCATATGCGAGGATACCTACACCTCCCAGGTGTGGGCCCTTGGGGCAGGTGAGCCAGTCTGCAGCCATGGGGAAATTATTAATCTGAGCCCTCACAGCCTCACTTTTAATTGGACATAACCACCACCTTCCTCACAGGGTTTTTAAAAGGAAAAGAGCAGATGAATACCTGTCACATTATACTTATTATAATGCCTATAATTATTTATAATGCCATTTAATAAATCCTTGTTCCCCTTATACACTTGAGAGGATCAGAAGTGACTGGGCTGCTGCAGAAGCAAAGTCCAGCATAAGCCAACCCTCATTTTGTTCTTGGGGTCTCCCAGGCCTTCCCTGAGATGGTTGGTATCTTGTATTTTCTCCTTGGATGGCCCTTACTGCGGGGGGCAGGCGGTGGAAGTCTCCATGACTGGATAAACTGGGACCCGGGCAAGCTAAGCACAAGGATCTTGGCAGGCAGGACGTGGAAGGACGGGGTCAGGGTCAGGGGTTGAAATCAAGGAAAGGAAATGGCCCTAGCTGCCGCATCAGCCTTCTCACAGGAGCTCGTGCTTAGAGTTGCCATTCGAGTCCTGCATTCTCATTGGGAGTAGTGCTGGTGGGCCCTTGACCCAACAGCTACTGAGGCCTAAGCCAGGAGCCTGGGTCTACTGCTCTGGTGGTGATTTGGGGTTCAAGCAGTGCTGCTCTCTTCTGGGGATTGCTGAAAAGCACTGCAATTTCCGTGGCTCCTAGGGTCAGTATCTGACCCAGACAGCCATTCCAGACCTGAAGAATCTGGCGTTTTTAGACCTAACAGGAAGACAGCGTTTCTTCTGTCTATACAGATGACTCAGGACTTCCCGAAACCAGGTTTGTGTCCAGAGCCCTTCAGAGGCTCTAAAGGGTTTGTTCGTCTGCTCTTGCCTATGGGGAATGGACAGTACTGAACAGTGGTGCAGGGAGGCTAACCAGGGTCCAGAAAGGCCTGCCTCCACCAGTCCAGGGCTAGGGGCCCTTGAGCATCACACCCACCCAGCCCCAGACATCACGAGTCAGCAGAGAAATTCAGATACCTGTGAGAATGGAAGTGGACAGAAGAGGCCCAGGAGGATCCTGTGCCAGTCTGGATTGGCCACCCTGAAACAGACTACTGCAGAAAGAACTGAGTCCGGGCTGCAGGGTCAGCTGGACGGAGCATCTGAAAACTGCATCTCCGCGAGCGAAGGGGAGAAGCCAGGGGATGAGTCAGCCCCAAGGCTTTGACGAAGGAGCAGAGAGGAGCTAGATGATGCGGTAAGGAGGAAACGGGGCCGAACCGGGAACAGAACCCAGGCTCCCCCACTGCCCTCTGCTTAAGTTGTCCCCTGCACACGTCATTCCACACACAGTGTTTAGACAGAGCAGTGAAGAAGAAACACAGACATCCCGGATCCTGCGGGGAGGAGGCCGGGGCTGGGAACGAGAAGGTCTGTTTATTCCTGGCAGTCCCATATCCAAGGGGCCCACACCAGTTTGTGTCCATACCCCAGGCTGAACTCTCCCAGAGCCTCTGACTACTGCCCAAGCAGACAGTGCGAGTCCTGGGCCCAGTGCTGGAACCCCGCGGCATCCTGCCCACCGGCTCCCTGGAGGCTGGGTTTGAGGGCTAGACGCCTTCCTCTTCCCACTTTTTGTCCCAGTGGGAGCCTCGCTTCTCCAGGCCCCCTGACTGGCTGTGCAGGGCTGGCAGAGCCAGACTTCTCAGGCCTGCAGCCCTTCAGGCCCAGGTCTCCCCAGGGAGTACTGAAGTCCCCTGGCTCCGTCATCTGGTGCTCTTCAGCCAAGAAGTTTTTCCTGATGTCTCACCCCCAGCTTTCTTGCTACAGTGTCTAGCCATTCCCTCCCATTTTCCGGCCTTAAGGGAGTGTGGCCAGGCTTCTGTCGCCCTCACCTCAAAGCTGCACTTGATACAAAGTGGAAATCAGAGCCGCACACCTCTTGGCTTGCTATCCTTGAACTTGCCCTTCCCTTTCACTGACTGTACCTACTTTTCTCAGTTTCCGTGTGGAGCAAAAGTGTCACTCCCCTCTCGCTTTTCATAGGCTCCCTATCTGCCTTCCTCAAAAGAGGTATTTCTTAGAGGGGACGGGTGCAGAAAAAGGCAGAAATCCTAATACTGTTAATATTGGCTGTCTGTCATTGCGTGCTTGTGTGCCAAGTGCTGCGCGCCAGGTCCTTGTCACATGTTACCTTGTTTAGTCTCACAATAGGTAAGTACAATTAGGGGTCCCGTTTTACGGATGAGGAACTAAGGCAAGAGAACTTCGGTAATTTGCCTAAGTTCACACAGCTGGAAAAAAATAGGATCCCAGACAACTCTGATTCCAACACTGGCTCATGCCTCTTAATCATCGTGGAGAGGGGAGACACGACCCCCCATCGAGTGTCAAGCACTGTGGTGTACGCAGTTACACGTTATCCCATGGCATTCCCCAAAACAAGCTCAAGAGGTGGTTTTTCTTGTTCCCATCTTACATGGGAAGCTGAGGGCCGGCAGTAGCTTGCCCAAGGTCACATCCCCAGAGTCGTTTGTACCTCGTAGCCAGGAACTTAGAAAGTGATATTTAAGGACAGTGTGGAATGACCGGATTCAGAAAGGCAAGGCTGGCCCATCAGGCGATGAGATGGGGCCAGTGAAGACCCTCAGGCCCCAAACCCCCACCGCTGCTGTCACCGCACACACCACCTGTAGCTGCTGTCATCACAAACCTGTAGCAGGCGGCAGAAGCGTGGAGCTGGCCGTGCTGTCAGCTGGCTGGCAGCTCCCATGGTTTAAGGCTTATAAATGTAAATGTATTAACTGAAGCAGGAAGTGGGGAAGGGTAGACTAAGTCATCATTATCCATGAAGTGGAATGCATTTGTCAGATTAGCTGGGCATTAGCGGGTGAGAGGGCTCCAAGCTGAGGTTGGGGAGCAACCACCTAGGTGGCAAGGTGTGTCCAGTTGGCTAGGGGTCGGAGGAGGAGGCACTCATACAGAAGGATATGTCGGGCAAGGAGTTGCTGCAGCTCAGGGTGTGCCAGGTCCCACCCCCAGAGGCGGGGCCAGGACCCAGCCCTGGCTGCCGCTACTCCATCCCTCCAGGAACCCAGGCAGGGGGCAGAGCCTGGGCAGGCGAGCCTGGCCCAGACTGCTGTTCCCACAGAGCAGAGACACTGTTCACTGGGCCAGCCAGGACACCAGACACGGTCCAAAGCCCTGCAGGGATGGCTGCAGCAACTCCTGGCCACTGAGGAAAGCCCAGGCTGGAGGCTGGGCAGGCAACACCTGTCCCCAACAACCATGTGAGTAGCTACCCGCCATCCTGCTGGGCCACACCTCAAGACCTCAGCCCCAGATCCTAGAGAGCCCACTGCACCCAGTCCAAGCCACCAGCCCCTCCAGGGTGTGAGGGTGGCACAGCCAGTATCCCACTGAGAAATCACACTGGCAGGCTGCTCCCCACCTCCTTACTGCCCTGCTAGAGGTGGGGTGGAGAGAACCACGCCAGGCTAGAGCTAGGAGCTCCGGCTCATGCCAGGTTTGGGGTAACAGACCCTGAATCTCATGGAGTTTAAAAAAAATTATGGTGCAAGGAGGAAGAGGAACAGAAACTGAGGTCCTCTGGAGAAGGAAAGATGTCCTGGGTGGACAGCACAGAGGACATTGAGGAAGAGGAACCAGGGGTTGGGATCAGGAGAAAAGGACCCAGGGGTGCAGGGACTTGGAGGCCGGGGTTAGCACACTGCAAAATCTGAGAAGGGAGGGGAGGATCTTCCTCTCTACTCAGGGTGGCCATGGGGCCCTGGTCCTCTGACCTGGAGCGGGTGAGGAGTAGGAATCCTTTCCTTATTGACTTTAATCCTAGCAACAGCAGCTGCTCCCCTGCTGACAGAAGCAGGAGCGCACACAGGACCCAGGACCCCTCCCCCTGTCCCCAGGATGGGGCTGCGGGGCCATGGCACTGGAGGACTGAGACCAAAGAATGAAGTGGAGGGGAGGACAGGGACAGATTAGAGCCACAGAGAGGCCAGGCCCTGCCCACTGGCTCCTCCTCCCTGTCCTCTGGGCTCAGCTTCAGGCTCTGGGGATGTTGAGGGTCGTCTCCTTGCTGCTGGCATCTCCACATTCACTGCCAAGCGTCCCCTCCCCTTCTCCTCTCCTCCCTCCAGTTCCCAGGAAGGGCCCTGTTGCTAGTGTGGAGCGGACGAGTCAAGTTTATGGGCTGGAAGTCCTACCCGGAGGCTGCTCACTGAACCGTAATGGATTACAAGGACAGGTGGGGGGAGGAGTGCAGGGGACAGGGCACCCCAGTTGTGCCCCAGACCTGGCCCAAAGGAGCCTCTCACCTGATGACTGGCTAGAAGACCACTGCACACTGGCCAGACTTGTCCTCTCTTTTGGTTCATGTAGAGGCCACCCAGGTGGAGGCCGGGATGCACAGCTCCTCTCTGCTGCATGCTGTGGGGCCGCGGCTCTGCCTTGCAGTCTAAACAGAGGCAGAAACACAGCTGCCCAGGGAGGCCAGGCAGATAGCAGAAAGGGGTGGAGCTGGCCTGATGGGGACTGTCTGAGGGCAACCACCAGTACGCTCTGCTGGCTGCTACCATGCAGGTGTGTAACCAGACCTGATTTTTCAAGAAAAACCAAAAATATAATACGAATTTGATATAAATTTTTAATTGGCAATTGAAAAATTATGTGTATCAGCAAGTAGGATAGGGCCCCAGCCCATGGATCTGGATTCACATGCAGTCACCACCAGGACAGCAACCTGCACCCCATCCTAACTCTGGCACCCCATCCTCCATGCAGGCATGCTGGCTGCTGCGCCAGGCCCACTCCATCCCCAGGCCCAAGATGACAGCCAACAACACCGAAGCGTTGCCCAGCCCTGTTCCCAAAGGGGCTTTGGGGCTCTCCCTGGCCCTGGCAAGCCTCATCATTGCTGCCAACCTGCTCCTGGCCCTGGGCATCGCCTGTGACCGCCGTCTGCGCAGCCCACCCGCTGGCTGCTTCTTCCTGAGCCTGCTGCTGGCTGGGCTGCTCACAGGGCTGGCGTTGCCCATGCTGCCAGGGCTGTGGAACCAGAGCCGCCGGGGTTACTGGTCCTGCCTCTTCCTCTACTTGGCTCCTAACTTCTCCTTCCTCTCCCTGCTCGCCAACCTTCTGCTGGTGCACGGGGAGCGCTACATGGCAGTGCTGTGGCCACTTCGGCCCCCTGGGAGCACACGGCTGGCCCTGCTCCTCACCTGGGCCAGCCCCCTGTCCTTTGCCTGCCTGCCTGCTCTGGGGTGGAACCACTGGACCCCTGACACCAACTGCAGCTCCCGCGCTGTCTTCCCAGCCCCCTACCTCTACCTGGAAACCTATGGGCTCCTGCTGCCTGCCGTGGGTGCTGCTGCCCTCCTCTCTGCCTGCGTGCTGGTCGCCGCCCATCGCCAGCTGCAGGACATCCGCCGGCTGGAGCGAGCAGTGTGCCGTGACGTGCCTTCAACGCTGGCCAAGGCCCTCACCTGGAGGCAGGCAAGGGCGCAGGCAGGAGCCACACTGCTCTTCGTGCTGTGCTGGGGGCCCTACGTGGCCACCCTGCTCCTCTCAGTCCTGGCCTATGAGCAGCGCCCACCGCTGGGGCCTGGAACACAGTTGTCCCTCCTCTCCCTGGGCAGTGCCAGTGCGGCAGCCGTGCCTGTGGCCATGGGGCTAGGTGATCAGCACTACACAGGCCCATGGAGGGCGGCTGCACAAAGGTGGCTGCAGTGGCTACGGGGAAGGGCCTCGCGGGGCAGTCCCAGCCCCAGCACAGCCTGCCACACCAGCAGTGTCGACCTGGACTTGAACTAGGGGAAGGGCCTCTGCTGACCCTACCAGAGCATCCATCCAACTCAGCCAAGCCTGTCTCCACAGGTCCCCATTTCTCTGGGTCAGAGACCCTGCCCCACCTGACCCCTCCCTGACCGAATAAAGGCCATTTGTGGTTACCTCACTCCGTATCTCAGAAAGGGAGAGGCAGGTGGACCCACTACGGAAAGAACCTAAAGACAGACGTGTGGAGCAAGGGAGACTCCGTCCCAGACAGGCAGTAATTGTTGGTGCGAACAGACCACCCCCGAGAGAGGGTGAGCTGACACATCTTGACACAGAGCAGATCTGGAGGGAGCGTCGCCCTGACATAGCCCTGACTCCTCCTCGCTTCCAGCCACCACAAAATCCACACAGACACTGTCTCTGGGAAGTATATTTTATTTACATTTTTAAAATCTGTAACTAGTATCTCTTCCTCCTTTCCACCCCCAGAGACCTGGGAAGGGAAAGAACGGGAACCTCAAATACCTACTCCCCACATACAAATACACACCCCATGGCTCACACCAGCAAGTGAAAATGAAAGAGACAGAGGCCTGAACAGCCTCGGAAGGGCCCACCGGGCCGGGGCGAGGGGAAGGGGAGGGGGCCCAGGGCTGGGTCTCTAAAGAGAAGAAAAGGACAGAGAGGGGGCAAATCAGCTGAAGGGGTTGGAAAGTAGTCCGAGGCCCCCTCCCCTCCTCTTCCCTCTGTACCCTACCGCCTCTGCTGGTGGGGGGGGGGACTCCCTTCGTCCCCCTCAACACCAGACACAAAGGCAGAGGCTGCAGCCATTAACGGTCGGGTCTCTGGACACAAAATACTTTCGCTTTATGGTCTCCTGATGTGGTCACCACCAGGGAGGCATCTCTGTAAACAGAAAGCATGTAGGTGAATACGGGGTGACCTGGGGACCAGCCCAAGCCCACCCTAGGGCCTCCTCCAGCACATTCTCAACGCTAGACCCCAGTGCCTAACGCTGTGCTGACACCTCCACGTGACCAGCAAGTGGATGGAAGGAAAGCCCAGCACGGAGAAGCACAAAGCTGACTTGGACAAGGGAAAAAGATCTCAGTCTCCTACCCCATGATTGGGATGTGAGACCCTGGGTAGGTCACTGTCACCCACTGGGGTGGGGGCTGGATCAGCAGTGACAACTCCCTGGGCTGTGAACCCTCAGGCTTCCCAGTATCCCAGCCTCACAGGGCACAATCAGGCCTCGGGCCCAGCTCCCCTCAGCAATCCCCTTTCACACCCCAAGGACCCTTCCAAACACAGAGATCCCAGCCCTCGCCCCATGCGCTTACTTGCTGAGGGCGAAGTCCAGGATCTCGGCTGTATGGCCCCGGTAGTCAGTGAGCAGGCGGCCAGTCCGGGCGTCCCAGAGGCGCACGATGCCATCCAGGCTGCAGGTGTAAACCACGGCGGTGCCTGCCTCCCACAGCAGCTGCACGATGCCCGACTGCCCCGGGTGTGACAGACGCAGGGTGGAGGTCAGGGTTGGGAGAGTGGAGAGGCATCTGCTGCCAACCCTCCCCGAGGGAGAGCCACAGAGAGGGACCAAGCAGGAGCCAGGTCTAGGGTAGATGTCCCCAGAGGCCTGGGCTTCCCCATGGCCACACCCCATGGGGAACCCAGCTCCAGCTGTCCATACCTGGTGCTGACACTGATGCCTAAGGGTCTGCGTAGACAGGTCATAGATGGCCAAGGTCCCATCCAGGTAACCAACAGCTGCCAGAGGCATCCTGGGCCGAGGAGAACACTGTGAGGATGCATGTGCCCTGCCTCTCCCCGGGGGCGCCTGCCTCTCCCTGGGGCCCCAGCCCAGGCCCCACCAACAAGTCCCCTGCTCCCCACTCTGCGCCATCTCTGGGCCAAGGCCCTGGCTCACACTCACACGCTGCAGAAGCCCAAGGACTCCACCGAGTTGGACTCACTCTCCTCCCCTTCTCCCAGGTTGGGCTGGGAGGCCACGGTCTCGGGTCTAAAAACGCCCACCACCTATAAGCGAGAGAGGATCAGTTGGGGCCTGGAATCTCGGTCCTCTGATAAAGAGAAAGACAGTGGGAGGGGAGGTGGAGTGAAGAATGAGAAAGAAAGGAGAGAGGATACGGGAGAGCAGAAGCCTCAGCCAGCCTCCAGGTCCACTCACCTTGCCAGTGGTGGCACTGACCAGCTTGGCCTGGCAGTCCACAGACCCAGTCAGGATCAGGCTGCCATCCTGATTGGTGGCGACGCAGGTCAGAGGGCCCTGGTGACCCTCAGTCCCTAGGGTGGAGCAGAGGGGCAAGACAGGCTTCGTCCTATCTCCCTTCTAAGACCTGCCCTAGGTTCTCGGCCCCTCCCCAAAGGCCCAGGTTAACACTTCCCCCACCTCTGATACCTTTCAGTACGTGGATGGGGTTTCCCTGCTTCAGGTCCCAAATCCTGATAGTGCCATCTTCATAACCTACCACAGCTCTCTTCCCTAAAGGGACAGAGGCCCAGGTGAAAAGAAGACACAGCGTGCACTCAGACACAATGAGCAAGGGAATGGGGAAGGGGAGAGGCGAGAAGAGAGCAAGGGTGCAGAAGCTGCCCGAGGGAACACAGATGAGACCAAGTTCAGGGCAGGAAGGAGGTGCTGTCAGTTTTGGGCCTGGGAGGTCAGCACTCCCAAGAGCAGTCCTCAGAGTTTGCCAGCTGTAGCCCAGGAGGGAGCTTAGGGAGGTGCCTAGCCCTCGATTCAACCTCTGTACCCAAGAAAGGACACTCAAAGGAGCTGCTCTCACCATCTGGGAGGACTCGGCCACAGGTGGCTGGACAGTTGGGGCCCTGGAAGGTCTTGCAGTCACCATTCGGGACCTTCCACATCCAGGTGTTGCCATCAGCTGTGCCCGCCAGTAGGACAGGTGCCCGAGGGTGCCACTCCATCCACTGGGCAGGGAAGAAAAGGCAGCAGGGAGGCCCATCACCCCATCCCACCTAGAAGCCTGCCCCACGAGCCCCACCCAAGGTTTCCCTGCTTCTGGGGTCAGCGGGGACTTCCCAAGTAACAAGTACAGACATTCTTGCTGCACTTTGTGGTACACTGGCTGGGAGCTGGCTTGCTCCCAGAAAGGTAGGACCGGCCCCCCAAGCTCTCAGTCCCCAACCCAAGGCCTCACAGAGTTAGAGCCCACTCTGATGATCTCACCTCCAGGTCTCCTGCTTCAAAGGACCAGACCTCCTCCTTGGTGTCCACCTGCCACACTTTCAAAAGGCCACTCATGTCCCCTGTGGCCACTAGGGTAGAGTCATGGCTGAAACCAGCACAAGTCACAGAATCTTTATGGCCTGCAAAGAAAAGTGGGCAGAAAGAAAAAAAAACAATAGGGTACCGACTGCTGGGGGCACATGACCCCAGTATCTGGCCCCTTGAAAGAACTAGTGAGGAAAAAGAGAGGGACAGGGCATGCTGGCACATGCCTGTAGTCCCAGCTACTTGGGTTCAAGACCAGCCTTGGTAACATAGCAAGACCACATCTCAAAAAATACATAAATAAATAAAAGAGGGCGAGCCGCAGAACAGGTGATGGAACTCACAGCTGCTCCAGGAAACAAGAGCCCCAGGTATCTCCAGGAGAGACACTGCTGGCCCCCCTCACCCAGGACATCCCAGGCCTCCTGTCTCTTATCACTTCTGTTCACTCTGCACCTCTCCTTAAAATCCACATCCCCCCTCCACCCAACTACTCCTATGCCAGTGTCACCTCCCCAGGCCTTTCCTAGACTCCCTCAGCCAATTAGTGCCTCCTGCTCCTGAGCCTAAAACAGACTATTATATACTCCTCCTTTGTGGCCCTGGGGCCCAGCACAGAGCTGGTGCAAAACAGAGGTCACGAAACAGCTGTTGGATGCACAACCACTGCAGGCCAGCTCCCTAAGATCTCCAAAGGAACATGACCCCCAGGCCCTAGCCCCTCACCTGCACACTCAAAGAGCAGCTCCCCATCGCTGAGCCTCCACACAAAGGCTTTGTCGTCTTCACCCCCTGTCACTGCCAACGTGTTGGTCTTGGGATCCAGGCTCACACAAAACACAGATGCTGTCCCAAGAGATAGTCCATGGGTAAGGGGACAGAGCTCCTACCTAGGGTTCTGTCCTTCAGAACCTTCAGGCAGCCCACCCCTTTTCACCCAGAGCAACTTGACTTTCCTTCTGGAAAAGAATCCAAGTCCTTCTAAGATTCCAGAATCAGGTTGTTAAAGAAAGCTTTCCCCAAATTTGCCAAACTCAAGTCCTTCTCCAGGGCAGATGCGCTCTATGCGCTACTCCCCTCACCACCCACACTGATGCCATGGACGAGAGGTACATGTGCAGGGCTTACAGTTCTCAGCATGGGGTACCACCAGGCTGGTGGGTTTCTCACTAAGAACTAGTATTTGAGAAGGTTATTAAAAATGTGCTCATAAAAGTACCTCTAATTTACGCTCAGCTCACTTTCATTAACTCTTACCAAAGATATAATTTTTTTAAAGAAAACTAAGACTCAGAGAGGTTAATTAAGGTTACTGGGTAAGAGAAGTAGGATTTGAACAGAGGTGTCTCAACAGACTCCAGACCCAAGCTCTCACCCATTCCACCATAATGCACCCTGCCTGTGAGCTCCTCCAGGGCAAGGCCCGTATCTTTCCCATCTCTGGGTCCCTCATCTGCTCTGTCCACAGCAGATGTCTAATGCTCACATGCCCACCTGGACTGATTTAAGGTGGATCTCCTCGGAGACCTACCTGAGTGCAATGCAAAAGTGACCTCGCTATCATCGGGGCCCTCCATGCTGCCGACCACCCCTTCCTGGGGTTCCAGAACCCAGCCCTCCTCGTTGCCCTCTTCCTCTTCTTCCTCTTCTTCAAAGTCCACATCTTCCATCTCCTGGGCCAGATCATCTGCTTTGAGGAGAGTGTTAAAAGATGGGGCTCAGGAGGCGGTAAGAGGGATGGGGAGAAGCATCAGCAAGCCTGAGGCTGGGTCATGTGGCCAGTGGGTAAGGTGGAGTCAGACACCCAGGGTGTAGCGGGGGCGAGAAGCGGCAGGGAAGAGGGGGCATGTGGGACGCAGGACAGGAGGCCAGGTCTGAGGACCAAGAGCGGGCCAGCGACGGTGCAGGAAGGGAGGGCCTAGGGGATGCTGGGAAGGGGGTGTGTGAGGGGAAGGGCCAGAGGAGGCGTCAGGGAACCCCGACCCAGCCAGGCCTGGGAACTAAGTGTGGGGGTGGGGGGGGAGAAGGGAGAAGGGTGTTGGTAGGAATGACCGGTGGAGTGTGAAGGAGAGGGGGTAGCAGCAGGGGTCAGAGGCCAGGGGTGCGCGCCTCCTGCCTGCCCCATGGCCTGAGGAACGGCAGTTCTCACCCGGGTCCGGTGGCCCGGGATCCAGTTCTACCACCTCGATAATCTCTTCATCACCATGGAAGCTTAGGGTCTCCAGTGGGGGGGTGTCAGCGGCAGCCCCGCTTTCCGATTCGGACTCCATGCAGCGCAAGCGGCCGATCCACTTCTCCGGGCCCAAACGCCTCCCAGAGTCAGCTCTGCGCGACGACGCGGAACTCGAGCCCCTCCTCCCGGGAGGAAGTAGGCGTAGGCTACTCCCCGGCAGGAAGAGCGACGGCCCTTTGGCCACTAGCGATAGGGGTTGGCTGGCTGAGCCACCAATCACAGGGCAGAATTAGAAGACCGGGTCGGGGCGTGGCGGGGAGAACACAAACTCCGCCCCACCTGACTCCGCCCACAACAGGAGGGAAACAAGCGAGCGTGCGCGCCTCCGGGGTCTCCTGGGAAGAGTAGTTCTCTCGGGTCCGCTCCGCGGGCTTCTGGGAGTTGTGGTTTCTGGCCTGTAGGCAGGGCGGAAGGACCGGGGGAGGCCCCTTACGCAAACTACAATTCCCAGCGGGGAGCGCGGCGAAGGGGGGTGGGATCTGAACATGGCGGCGGTGGTAGCTGCTACGGCGCTGAAGGGCCGGGGGGCGAGAAATGCCCGCGTCCTCCGGGGTAAGGAGAGGGACCCCGGGGAGGGCAGGACTGCAGGAGATCCCTTTTCTTTCACATCTCGCCCAGTGATAGCAGGAGGTCAGGGCTGTCTATTTCTGCCCATACTCCTCTGCAGGTTCTTAAAGAACCTAGGGGTGAAAAGATGCTCTCTAGAGGTCACCCAGTCCATCCCCCTGCCTTCGGGCTACACGACACCTCTGGGGTCTTGCTGCAAGAGGGAGACCCAAGGAAGCCTTTTAGACTCCCGCGCTCCAGGTGTTTCACACTCACCGCAGTGCAGAGGAAAGAGCCTCGGGCTTCTGGAGGCTTGGGTTCTAGCCCCGGATAATTAGCAGTTTGACCTTGGGAGAAGTAGTTCGTCTCTCAGGGCTTCAGTTTCCTCTTCTATGAAACGAAGGGATGGAGTAGACTATCTTTAAGCTCCCTTCCAGTGCTAACATTCTGTAGTTTTAAAACCTTTTTCCGGATCTCTCTCATACGTCTCATGTGAGTCCCACTGCAGTCCTTCCCATCCTGTCGTCTGAGATGAAGAACAGCGAATCTCGCCCTCCTGGCACCAGGGTGATGAGCCCGCAGTGACGTGGAAGTGGCTTCCAAAAGTGCCACCTCGATGGCGATTTTACCATTTCCCTTTGGATTCTCCCTGGCACTGTTACTTCAGACTGCAGTCACTCCCCTTCCTCAGATCTCAACCACTCCTCCCAGCCCTTATCCCTCCTCCCCTTTTTCTTTCTCCTCATCCCCTCTTACTGACCTTCCTTACCTCCACCCACAGGGATTCTCTCAGGAGCTACGGCTAACAAGGCTTCCCACAACCGGACCCGGGCACTGCAAAGCCACAGCTCCCCAGAGTGCAAGGAGGAACCTGAGCCTCTATCCCCTGAGCTGGAATACATTCCCAGAAAGAGGGGCAAGAACCCCATGAAAGCGGTGGGACTAGCCTGGTGAGTTTTAAGTGAGTTTAAGTTGCCCACTAATGGGGATTGGCATCTAGGAGAGGACAGGTCTCAGAAACTTCTCCAAGTTTCAGGTCACGGTGAGTTGAATCCAAAATTGTGTGTGGGAACAGATTTGCTGTGTTCGAGGATCTGCATCTCAGAGGAGTGGGGCAGGGAGGTGGGAAAGTATGTGGAACTGGGGAGAAAGTGGGTTTTCTGTGGAGTAAGCTGAGCTGAGCTGATTCACACTTGGGTCCCTGGCCTCATCCTCCCTTTTGAGAGCTTGGGGTGAGACCCAAGTTTCAGTAATTAGTTAATTGAGGTCATGTGAGATTATATTAGTTGTGTAGTAGTGCCTAGAAGGTGTTACAAACATTGTTGTTTGGATCCAACTCTGACCTTAATATGTATTATTGATCAAAATTAAAGGGAAAGGAGGATGAAATTAACATTTTTTTCAGCACCTGGGGTGCGCCAGTACTTTACCGTGTAATGTTTTAGTGTTCTGAGATTAATATTACATCCCCATTTCACGGAGGAGAGAACTGAGGCTCAAAGCTAGATTTTCACTAGGTCTTGTGACTCTGTGCTCTTTCCCCCGTACCAAGCTGCCTTCCAAGTTGCAGTTACTCAGATTAAGAAGGGGAGTCTGGGAGGGATGTGGGGCAATTTAGGCAGATGGGGCCTTTGCCAAGACTCAGGGAAAGAGGCTGGATGACCTGGAGAAGCACACACAGGCGCTATGGCAGGAGTGCAGTTCCTGCTGAGGAGTGTGGGGCTCTAGGGAAAAGGAGTGAAGAGGTAGGCAGAGACCCAACCACAGTGGGCCTTTTTTGCCATGCCTAGGAGTTTAAACTTGGCCAGAAAGTAATGAAGAGCTGTTACAGGGTTTTAAGCAGGGCAGCATTAGGATCTGATTTGTGTGGGTCCCTCCAGCAGCCAGCACGGAGGACGAATTAAACACAAGAGGTATTGCAAAATTCATGCAGTTGTTAAAGCTGGAATGAGTCCCCCCAACACCTCTGGCTCAGGCTTGGCCCCTCCCCAAACCCCATGCACATCTCCCCACCCCTAGGGCCATCGGCTTCCCGTGTGGTATCCTCCTCTTCATCCTCACCAAGCAGGAAGTGGACAAGGACCGTTTGAAGCAGATGAAGGCTCGGCAGAACATGCGGGCGTCCAACACGGGCGAGTATGAGAGCCAGAGGTTCAGGGCCTCCTCCCAACATGCCCGATCCCCTGAAGCTGGGCCAGGGATGCAGGCCTGAGGAGCGCTGCAACCCTCCGCTAGACTGTATCATATTGACTGTGAAGTCCTCGGGTTTGGCCGGGATTCTAGCCCTTACCTCTGAGGTCCACCAGAGGGCGCGCGAAGCCCAGGCTGCTGTCAGCCCTCGTCCCTCCCACACCAAGGAGCCAGCCAAAGGCAAATAAAGTTATTGAGTGTTGGAGTAAAAAGGAACCAGGTCTGGGTTTGTGAGTCCCTTGGGACGGGAGGGGCAGAGGGTGGAGTTGGTTACTCATGTGTGCTCCCTCTTACAGAGGAGCTCAGTGTTCTCGGCTGCATGGTGGGGCAACCACAGAGACTTAAGTGCTACAAGCCTAGGCTCCGGCCCTGGGGACCAAGCCCTCAGAGATGCTGGCAGGGAGGGTGGGGCTCTGCTCAGCCTTGAAACAAATAAAGAGAATCAAAGAAGGCATTCAGGGTGTGGAGGCAAAAAAGCACTACTCTTGGCTGAGTCCAAATGACTCAACATCTCTGGGCCTCAGTTTTCTGGCTTGTAAGAGATGGGACTAGTGATCTCTAAGATGGAGTTCTGGGCTGGGCAAGGTGGCTCACACCTGTAATCCTAGCCCTCTGGGAGGCCGAGGCGGGTGGATCACTCAAGGTCGGGAGTTCAAAACCAGCCTGAGCAAGAGCGAGACCCCGTCTCAACCAAAGATAGAAAGAAATTAATTAGCTAGCTAAAAGTATATAGAAAAAAATTAGCCAGGCATGGTGGCGCATGCCTGTAGTCCCAGCTACTTGAGAAGCTAAGGCAGAAGGATTGCTTGAGCCCAGGAGTTTGAGGTTGCTGTGAGCTAGGCTGATGCCACGGCACTCTAGCCCAAGCAACAGAGTGAGACTCTGTCTCAAAAAAAAAAAAAAATAGAAAACAAAAATTAAAATAAATAAGATGGAGTTCTGAACCTGAACCTGCAGGCCATCCCCTCCCCCATCTTCAAAATTGTATGTGCACATACAGCTTTGTGGGGAATAGAGTTAATAGCTCTCATGAGCTTCTGGAAAGGGTCCATGGCACAGAAGGGGTCAGCACTCCGGCTGAGAGGTCCCTTCCAGATCCAGTGTTGCAGGGTTGAGCTCCCCTGTCACCAGCCCATTGCATCCACCCCCAGGAAGTGCTGCGGAGTATTTAGTTACCCTGGAAAAGGTGGGAGAGACCAAGCCAGAATGCAGAGGTAGGAAGTGGATGCTTCAGGCAGAGTCAGACAGATACTCCCAGAGTGAACTTTCAAGTGAAGAAAACCAGAGCCGTACAGGGTTTTAACTTCTACACATAAAACTTTATTACATTTCTAGTTGCGTCCCTTTGTGTGATACATTTAGGATCAAGTACTTAATAGAGAAATCTCAAGTATATCCTTGGGCTGATTCAGTTTCCACCCCCACCCGACAGACTGACCCTTGTCCCCACTTCCCCATTCCAGCTTGAGGCACTTTGATATTACAAAGAAATCGGTGGCCGGCTGGAGAGATGGGGCTTAAGTCAAAAATCTCCCAGTGCAAGTTAGGAACAAACTGAGAGAGGAAGTCACCTTCCCCTCAGGGCCCTCCTTGGGTTAGCAGAAGGAAAGAACACAGAAGTCATCTTGGGCACCACAGTAGGCTTCAGTATGTCTCAGGCCAAGTGGGGGACCCCAAAGTGTTTTCCTTGCCCCCCCCCAGTCTCTTTGCACCCTGATTAATTCCTGACCTCACTCGCTATCCTTAAATCACCCCATTTCCTGACCTTTGCCCCTCACTTCCTCTGAGCTGCCTGAGCACAGGAAGTAAGAGGTCACTCTGACCAGAGATCTCAAACGCACCTAGGGAGGCCCCAGGCAGCTTTGGAGAATGGGGACCAGTTGGCTACAGCCAGCCTGCTCTCTCTACCACCGTCAGGAGGCAGCCCTGGGTAGATGCTGCTCCATACTGGCCCCTGGGGCTTCACTTTGCTCACTCTTCTCTCCCCTCCTCCCCCACCCATCCCTGGGATACCCAAATAAACAATATATACGTGTCACTGAAACAAGAAGGGGCTGAAGCGAGGAAACTCATGGGCACAGATTTCTTCTCCTTTCTGAGCTAAAAGGTGCCAAGCCAAAGGAGTATAGAATAATTGTCTATGTGTCCAGCAGGCTGGGGATGAAGCTCGCTGGCTTTGTTGAGGATGGGAAAGGGAACAGCTCCAGCTGCCTAGCCTAGAAGCCTTTGGCAGAGGTGGGAGGGGACCCTCATTACCTGGAAGTCACTTCTACCTTTCATATTCCCTTTTTGCTATAGAATAGGCTCTTTTCATCTTCCCCCCAACCCCAGCTGTTAAGAAGAATTTGGTGCCAGACATTGGGTGGAGGGGAGAAGACACATCTTCAGCCTAAGTCCCTGCCAAGCTCACCAAGGGCAACGGTTAGTCCCCAGCCCTTCCATCCCCACCAGGTACTTCTCCATCCAGAGCCAGAGAGACTGAGACCGCTATCTCCAGGACAGAAAGGAAACTGGGCATACTACTTGAGGGGAAGGAAAGGGGTCTGAGGCCCCAAGCAGTCACAGGGCACAGCCCTCTAGGGAAGGGAAGGTCCAGGGTGGGGTGAAACAGGGGGGTGCTCCTTAATCACGACTACCCAACAGCTGCAGCACAAAGGTGAAGATGTAGACGATGTCTGTGTAAATCTGCAGGGCACCAGTGATGTAGTCCTCTGGGCTGATGGTGTGTTTCCGGTTCCCCAGGACCAGCTGTGTGTCGTAAGCCAGGAACTGCAAGGATAGGGAAGCCAGAAGTGAGAACCCAGAGCTCAGTGTCCAAAGCTCTTTTCTGATCAGCAAATTTGTCCTAGGAGCCTATGTACCATGCAGTGTGCTTAGGGGACATATTAATGAACAGCATAACATGTGGGTTATACCCTCGAGCATATCACAGTATAGAAGAAGAAAGACACACTGTCATCTATAATAATGGCCTCCTGAGTGGTGCGACAGCAGGCAACATGAACAAGAGATGGTGGGAATGCCCAGAAAAATCAATGGAACCTCTTGACAGTGGGGCGAGGAAAGGCCAGCTATACCCCACTCCCTGCCTCCCAAGCAGCCTAAATTCATACTCCATCCCTTCAGCTCCCCTTCCTAGAGTGGGGCAGGGACTTACTCACCAGGGTGAAACAAATGGCCCCTAGAGCGGCATAGACCATGTGGAGCCAGTAAACCTGGGAAGAGAGGACAGGGGATGGCATTAGAAACTTAGCAAAGCACAGACCAAGGCAGGCCCTCAGCCCCAGCTTCTCCCTGGGATTCTAGCAAGAGAGTGGGTAGAGCTAGGAAGCTAGCTTTCCCACTATACAACTAGAAAGACTACTGACCTTTCTAGATCCTGCAAGATATTAAGAATGGTGATACAGTTGATAGACAAAGCGGCGGCCATCCTACAATGGCCATATAAAGCCAATCACATCACAGTACCCCAAACATTTGCACAGATTTTTTAAAAAGGTAAATGCAAAAAAAATTAATCAAAAATAAAACTTATCATGGCATCTTTTAGCCAAACCAGTCTCCAAAGTTAGTCAAGGTACTGAGGTGCCCACTATACTTCTGGAGAAACGAAGGCAGGTGAGTTCTAACTCTGGATGGGGCAGACCCTGTCACGGACAGCATTCAGTAGAGTGGATCCTGCGGCCGAGCCTGGGAGGGACAGACTAAGGAAAGGGGGCTGGGAAGGAGGCTGCCCAGCCACTCTGGGGAGTGTTAGAATCAGGGGCACCCACAGGGCAGCCTGTGTGACACTCCTACGGGTGCCTGTCCACAGAGGGCAGGGCTGGCGTGGTGACGTGGGCAGGCAGCCCTCATGTTCACATCCTGCCCCTTCAGTACTGTTCTCTCTCAGCCTAGGGGCTCATACTCTCCCCCAGCTGACTGGAGTAAAAGATGGAATTGGATCCAGAGATCCCTAAGTTCCCTCCCACCCAAGCCCACCTTGGCCCTCTGTGTTCCTCTCCCAGTCTGCCTCCTGGGACCTGGTCTCAGCTATCAGATGGATCTAATCCACCCCTTCCCATAGGAACTCAGAGATCCTATCCCCGGCTTCAGGTGCTATGGCTCCCAGGGCCAAACAGAGATCACACCCTCACCCAAAGGATGGTGCTTCTGTGTTGGTACCCTTGCTAGCCAGGATCTGGAGATCAGAGCCTGCCCAGAGGCCTTGAGGGCCCGAGTGGGGGCCCGCTACACCATGCTGTATAGGACGTCTGCTCTGAGCACTGGGCTCACTGACCCCAGCTCTACTGGGACACTCACGTATTTGAAGTACAGCACAATGCCAGTGACAATCCCCGTCACCATGAGCACAATTCCCAGGACACAGAAGAGGCCTGTACATGAGGTGAAGTCCACCTGCCAGGAAAGGGGAAGAGGGCATCTGTCAGATGACTGCCACAACCAGCAGCCCAGCCAGACTGGCCTTGCCACCCCTGCTGGGGAGTTCCAGTGCAGCCTCATAGGGGGCATGAGAGTGACCATGACGTTCTAAGGACAGACACAGGAAGCAGTTTTATAGGTGCAGATGAGGGGAAAGAGATCAGGTCTCTAAGGGGAATCCCTGGTACACTGAGCTCTGGGCCCACCCAGGCCTGTTGAAGTGCCAGGCCCAAAGGGCCAGTTCTGATAAGAAAGGGGGTGGGTGGCCAGGGAAGGCCCCCATGTCCTCACCTTGGTCTGAAAGCAGAAGATGGTGACTGAAATGGCCACCACAGCAGTGATGATCATTGCGATGATGACAGCTTTGGTTTGATACATACTGGGGGGACAGAAGGTGTTAAGAGAGGCCAGAGGCATGAGCCATGTACAAATGACTTCAAAATCACCACTTCCAGAAGGCTCTTGCCAGCCCAGGAATACCCCGCTCCCCCACAGTACACGCTTCCCAGGAGTGTAGTGGTTTGTCCCTCCCCAAACGTACCTGGAAATGGTGCCCGTCATGAAGCCCATGGCAAAAGTCTAAGGGAAAGAGAGAAATAAGAGTGAAAACACTTAAAAAGAAAGGCATGCCCTGGGGGAATGGTCATGGTGGCCTCCCAGAGCTGGGGGTAAATGTGACCAAGCTGGAGAGAGGCAGCCACCGAGGAGACTGAGAGCGGTCAGGGTGAGGTGAGGGGACAGCCAGGAACATCCTTCCGCAATGGCGTCCCCATCCCTTCCCTGGGACCAGCCCTCCCAAACCATCTCCACACCCTCCTGCTACCCCTCCAGACTCACAAAGAGGGTCAACAGGATGATGTTCCATGGGAAACGGCGTCTGAAGCAAAAGAGAAACCCTGATTAAATGACTTGGCTGGTCAGGGAGTAGCAGCTTCTGCAGCAGAAGGAAGCGCTTGGCTCCTGTGCCTGGAGGATTAAGCCTTGACTCCAGGGAGGGGAGGCTAGCATGGCCTTTGGTACCTGCTCAGGTGTTCTATGCAGGGACAATATGGGGCAGTGGGACAGACATGCAGTGTGGAAAGACCTGGATTCATTTGCAGCTCTTATGCTGACTGCCTGCATGACTGAGAAAGATCCTCAGCCTACTTGAGTCTTGGGTTCTTCCTGTTTGTTTTTTGTTTGTTTCTGCTTTCGCTTTGTTTTTGTTTTTTGGGTTTTTTTTTTTTTTTTTTTTTTTTTTGAGACAGGGTCTCACTTTGTCGCCCAGGCATGAGGGCAGTGGCGTCATCGTAGCTCACCGCAATCTCAAACTCCTGGGTTCAATCCGTTCTCCTACCCCAGCCTCCTGAGTGGCTGAGACTACAGGCATCTATTTTTTTGTAGAGATGGGGTCTTGCTATGTTGCTCAGGCTGGTCTTAACTCCTGACCTCAAGCCATCCTCCTGCCTCAGCCTCCCAAAGTGCTAGGATTACAGCATGAGCCACGGTGCTTGGCCACCTTCCTATTTGTTAAATGGCTAAGACACCCACATATTTGCAGGGTTGCCATAAGAATGATAGCTGCATAGCTAGATAGATCCCCCCAACACAAGGTCCTTTCACACGGGGGAACAGTAGCTGCCATCATCATCATCATCATTTCTTGCAAGTCTCTATTCAACTGGTATCAGGAATCCATTTCCTTCCCAAACTACTTGGCCCCTGTCCCACCCCCTGCCATCCCTTCTCATTGTCTAAGGTGGGACTCACCTGGGTCCTTGGCAACAGGCAAGGGTCAAGTAGGTGACGATGAAGACAGCACTGGGGAGAAAGAGATGAGGGAGTAGTCTACAGGCCCAAACCTGCCTCAGCCCCCTCCCAGCCCCGCCTGGCAGCAGCCCCAGGCCGATGGGTTGCAGGCCCAAAAGCAGGAGATCTGAGGGCAGCTGCTCAGCAGGAAGCAAGGATGAGACCTAGCCAGGGGCACTGAGAAGCTCTGAAACACCAGGTGCGGGCCAGGAAGGTTCAGGGAGGCCGCAGCAGGCAGGCTAAGAGAACCCGAGGCAGTGGGGACCGCTGTGCAGCGTGCATGTTGCCACCAGTGCCCCACCCCCACTCTCGTGAGTCCCGGTTGTCTGCACTCCGCATCTGGGCACACACACCTGCACTCCCCAGCATGAAAACTGGCACCGGCAAGCTGGGGGGCCCCTCTCAGAAAGCGTGTGATCCTGCCCTCAGCAAAGCTGGCCAGCCAGCAACAGAGGCTGCCGCCCTCCCCCCGGCCCTGGGCAGGGAGGAGCCACTCACTAAGACACGTAGTAGACAGCTGTGTTTCTCCTCACAAAGGTGCTGACCGGTTCCCTGTGGGGCGGGGAGGACCAGAGGAGTCACACCGTGGCTCTTGTGACGCCACCAAGCCCACCAGGTGGCCCATCTTCTCGAATCACCCACAGTCACTCTGAGAGCGGGCCCCACACAACCCAGCTCCCAGCAGGCGACCCCGACCCCCTAGGACTGGTAAGGTAGTGAGGTAGGGACTCACACGAAGGTGAAGATGGCGATGATAGCCACCGTGAGCAGCAGCTGGACGGAGATGATGGAGTAAACCTGGAACACAGGCAGCCCGGGTGGGGCAGGGGTCACCGTCCTGCACCCCTGGCCTCTCCCAGGAAGCCACCATCCCCCAAGACCAAGGAACCCAAAACCCACCGGACCCCTGCCGCTCCCTGTCCTGTTAGTGGTGGCAGGGGCTGCTTGTTAATGCTGAAGGAACTGCTCTTACCTTGTTCCCATTCAGGAGCCCTCCCCAGCTGCAGCCTGGCCCAGAGGCGACCCCGTGAGGCACCTGGCTCACCTGCTGTATCACCTCTTCCCTGCCTGCACTCAGGCTCCCTGGCTTCCCCCTCCTGTCCAGCACCTGCCTCGGTCACTACCGACTCCCCTGCCTCGCTGCCAGGGCTCTACCCATGTGGCCGCTGCGCTTCCAGCGTCCAGTCCGCATGTGCTGTGCGGCTGCGAGCTGGGGAGGGTGGGTTACGAGCAAGTTGGTCATTCCTGGCTCCAAGTTGCTTACAGTCTAACGGGAGAAAGATGTCTGGGGAAGGCAGAACACTTTAGCAGAGGCCACCCAGGAGGTTCTCCCAGATTGAATCTGCTCTCCCAAAACAAGGTCAAGAAGAGAAGAGCAAAAGGAGGGGAACACTGGGATTAGAGAAGCCGAGGACCCCTCTGAGGCGTGGGGCTAGAGAACGCAGGCAGCCAGCATGTCCCAGGGTACTGAGGCCCATAGCCTGCGGGGCCCCAGGCACACCTGCCTCCCAGCCCACATCTCACCTTTCGGATGAAGGTGTGTCGGACTTTCCGGTCATCCCATTCTCCAGGCCCGAAGCTGTCACTCACTGCTCTCTCCTCCCCATCATAGCCCCGGCCTAGGGACAGATCACACGTAACCAACTGAGGACCTGGGACATGTGGCCTCAATCCCAAAGCCTCCCCGACACTATCTCAAACAAGGTCTCAAGTATCTCCAACCAAAAGACAAGTGTTATAGCACAGGAACTTCTCGCCCAAGCAGGGTCCTCTAGATGCCCTCAGAGCCACCCAGAGCTGGCCTGTCACAAGAGGGCTTAGGTGTGAGCCATTGCATCAGCATGCATCTGTGCCCAGCCCACGCCACTGAGGGCAGGCAGCAGGGTCACAGCATAGGGAGGAGCAGGCCGTGGAGCCTCAGTGGGTACAGCTGGCTGGGGCAGAGTGGGGCACTCGGGGATGGAGGGTCAGAAGAAAGGAGGGTAGCAAAGTGCAGGGCATGTGTGGGGGTGGGGGGACAGAGGGTGTGACTGGCCTCACAGAACAGATGCGTCACAGGTATGCACGACTATAAACTGAGTGACGCGCTGAGACACATACCAGCACACACATCCAGACGAGAGTTGGCAGGACACTCACTCCAGGATTCCAGAAATGCTGCAGGGGCTCCAAACATTCCTGGAATGCCTTTTTGGGAAGTCCTTTCAAAATCCGCATGTGAGCCACCCAGGAAAGGAGTCTCAGTGCCTTCTAATCTCACCTCATTTCTGACCAAATATAGCATTTACCTGCCATGATGTTTACCAAATTTGGTTCCAAATAACTTCTGGATGTTTGCAAAAATCAGATTTTACCTTAAAGGATGAGGATCTGTCAGCACCAAGGATATTAATATTAATTTTTTTAAAAAAGTGCTTTGGGTTCCAAAGGCAGTTGCTAAGGAAGACATGGAGTCTGGGTGGGTGGCAGGCGCCACATTGGGAAACAGAAACGGTCTCCTAGCGTAATGCTCGGAAGTCATTGCTTCACCCAACCACACTGTCTCCTCTGCGGTGTAGGTTCTGGTACGAGTCTCATGGACTCCGTGTCCTTGCAGAATGAAGTGGCTGGGGGACAGGTGCTGAGGGGGGTAGCGACCACGGCAAACAGAAGGAGAGCTCTAAACAGACGCCGGGAAAGGGGATCAAGGGGAAGTGGAAGAGACAGGGACGAAAGGTGGCCTCATCTGCTCCAAGCGTCGCCCCTCCCCCCCACGCACCATCTGCCCTTCAGAGACTCACCATAGTGCATGGGCGTCGGGTGGATGGGGGGCATGGGCTGTGGGTAGCCAGCAGGGTGACCGTAGCCAGGCTGTGGGTAGCCAGGGTAGGCGGGGTACCCGCCTGGCAGGACGGACGGCTGCCCATAGCCCCCAGGGGGTGGAGAGCCAGGGTACAGGGGGTTGCAGTCTTCATACGGAGGTGGGGCACTGGGGTTGGACATAGTGCTCAAGGGCTGAGGGGAAACCCCAGCTGCTGGGACCTGAAATGGGAGACAGGGACAACAGTCATGAGTGCCCAGGCCCAGCTCCCCAGCCACTCGGCCCTCTTCCAGCCCAGTCCAGGCTGTGTCCATGGAGGAGACCCTCCTATTTTCTTTCTAAATCACAGCTTGTCACTCGCTGTCCACAGGCCACTTCCCCACCAGCTAAGCCCCTGCCCCTTGCACCTCTCCTCACTATACACCTCCCTGGCCCTGGGAGAACAGGAGGAGGAGGGTCAGCTCAGGAGCCCAGAGGAGCTGCCGAGCTTTGGTGCTGGGAGAGGCAAGGACAGGGCAGCCCAGGACTCCCTGTTCTCAGGGAGACTCCCTGTTCTTCTGGGCAGGCGCAGTGGCTCACACCTGTAATCCTAGCACTCTGGGAGGCCAAGGCAGGAGGATCACTTGAAGCCAGGAATTTGAAATCAGGTTGAGCAAGAGCGAGACTCCATCTCTACTAAAAATACAAAAATTAGCCGGGTGTCATGGCACGAGCCTCTAGTCCCAGCTACTTGGGAGGCTGAGGCAGGAGGATCACTTGAGCCCAGGAGCTTGAGGTTACAGTGAGCTATGGTGACACCACTTCACCCTAGCCTGGGTGACAGGGCAAGGCCCTGTCTGGAAAAAAAAAAAGAAACAAACAAACAAAGAAAACCTTCCAATGTTGGTGGCTTGAAGCAGAACCAGCGAAGAAGCCTCCTGGTGACTCACAGGGCCAGCTAGGACCCTTTGAAAGGGTCAGCCCCACCCCCAAGGCAGCTGCCAAGAACACCAGCCCTGCAAGCCAGAGCTGGGACAGAGCCAAGGCTCAAAGTAGAGAGCGAGAAGGAGGAGGAGGAAAACAAGCCAGCCCCAGTGCCAGAGCTGCCAGGCCCCAGGGAGGAAAGGGCCAGTGGACCAGTGGACCAGGGCAGGCTGAGTCAGGGGAGCTGAGAGGCTGGGCGGGAGGGTGCACAGAGCTGGCCGTGGGGGCTGGGAAGCCGCACAAAATGGCAGGTCTGAGACAGGACTTTCTGGTTCCTTCAAATAACAGCTGTGGCGTGTCAGAAAGGCATGTGGCAGCCTGTGACTGTGGCTGCTATCTTCACTGGCCCTGCTAAGGAATGGATAGTGAGTGCAGGGCCCGGAACCCCCCTCAGAGGGGGAGACACACATTTGCAATCCCAGGGTCTCTGGAATCACTATGGTTCCTGCCTGCCTTCCCCCAGGGCAGTGGCTAGCGCGCAGTCAGGCCACAACACCAGAAGAGCCCCACAGCCAGGGGGCAGGGCAGGCAAGGAACCCCAGACAGAGCTAGAAGGGACCTGGAGGTTGTACAGCCCCGAACATTCATTTCAGATGAGAGAATCAAGGCTCAGAACAGAGAAGTGATGCCCAGGATCACTGAACTAGCAGGTTAGTGGCATAACCAGAATCGAGGCCTTCAGGATCCTGGGTCTCGTCCTTTATGTCACGCTGTGCTCTTATGCCTTGTCCGCCAAATAAACATCCTCTGGCCTGGCGTTACCCTCTGAGGTGGCAGAATTGGAGATGTGGGAAAAGCTAAGGAGGAGGTCCCTGGAAGGCCCCTGTGTCCCTGGTAAGGACAAGCCTTGGAGAGTCTGAGCCCCTTGAAAGTGCCACCACCTCTCCTAGTGCATCCCCCAGGGGCAGACCTCTAGGACCCTCAGGGAGGATACCCCAGACCCAGGTCAGCATCCGTCAGAGCCTCTGCTGGAAGCAAGAGAGACCCACCTCTCTTTTTAGGACACCCTGTGCAGCTCGGGAATCAGATGAGGACCGTCTTATCTCTTCTCTCTCATGACAACTGGGATGAGGCGGAGAGGAGACAGCGCCCCGAGGGCTGGGAAGGGAGCTCGAATGACAGGTCAGGTCCCTAAGTGGGTTATTTTGAGGAAAGCTGTTCTCCATCTCCCCAGAGTAGATGGGATAGAGCCAGAGCGAAAGTGAGGTCAGAAATAAGAAGGGCCCTCCCAACAGCAAGGGTGTGAGGCGGCGAGCCAGGCACCAGGAGGGGGCAGGGGGGGAGATGCCACACAGTGGGCAGAGTACCCTGAAGAAACGCAACAGGGAGTGTTGGGAGCTTAAGACGCAGGGAACTGAACTGTTTTTGAAAATGTCTTGGTTTATGTCAGGGTAGGAAAATAATCTTAAATGGTTGTACTAAGTGAATTCTCTTAATAGGATAAAAGAAAAAAGAGAGAAGCCGGGCCCTCTCTTCCCCTGTAGCAAGAGGCTCCCCTTCCTGGGACCCTCTACCTGGCCCCTTTGAAAACACACTTTTGGCTCCACAAAAAGAAGCGCATCTCGTTTGGAGGAAGGGGTGTGAGGCAGGTCACCTTTGGAGTAGGGGTGTCTGTCATTATTGCCATCAGCTCAGCACCCCAGGCCCATCTGACATCCACCATCAGAGAGGCGGTACACAGGTGGCTTGGTGAACACAGCACAAGAGGCACTGGCAGGAAGGGCCACGAAACCATGATGTCACTGTGACCTATCCCTTTACCTCCTTGGGGTGCACCTCTGTGAAATGAGGTGGGGCAGGCCAGATGATCTCTGAGCCCACTGCCAGCTCTGACAGCAGACTTTGGTCCTGGGAATTGGCTACGCAGGGCCTGCCCTCTGCCTGGCCAGACATCTGCCCCTCCCTCCCACCCCTAAGCCACGCAGGGCAAACAGGTCCTTTCCCAGACCAAGGGGGAGAGGTGATTTAGGGAGAGAAGAGTCAGCCTGGGCTGGGCCGCCAGGACTCCGGGGTTCTAGACCAGCTCTGCAGGCTGCTGACTCACAGAGATGCCCTCCTGCACTCTCTGGCCCTCCCCTTCACACTTCTGGTGTCGGAGGAATTCTCCAGTAGGCCTGCCTGCTGGGAACACAACGGGTCCTACTCCAGTTCTCTGGGGCCTTGGCCACCAGCCTCTCTACACCAGAGACCACGACTGAGCACTGAACTTCACTATGCCTCAGTTTCTTCACCTGGAAAATGGGTTCACCACTAATAATAGTACCTCCTACAGACTTCTTCTAAAAGTTAAATGAAAAAATACACATACAGGCCGGGCGCGGTGGCTCACGCCTATAATCCTAGCACTCTGGGAGGCCGAGGCGGGCGGATCGTTCAAGGTCAGGAGTTCGAGACCAGCCTGAGCAAGAGCGAGACTCCGTCTCTACTATAAATAGAAAGAAATGAATTGGCCAACTAAAAATATACAGAAAAAATTAGCCGGACATGGTGGTGCATGCCTATAGTCCCAGCTACTTGGGAGGCTGAGGCAGTAGGATCGCTTGAGCCCAGGAGTTTGAGGTTGCTGTGAGCTAGGCTGACACCACGGCACTCACTCTAGCCCGGCAGCAGAGTGAGACTCTGTCTCCAAAAAAAAAAAAAAA
>CAUYRT010069662.1:0-15611 GCA_963574885.1 Lepilemur ruficaudatus
AGACTCTGTCTCAAAAAAAAAAAACAAACCAGTTTCACATGTGGGCTATTCCATGCCAGGCACTGTGCTAAGTCCCTTTGGCCCACTACGGGCATACCTCAGAGACATTGCAGGTTTGGTTCCAGACCACCGTAATGAAGCACATATTGCAATAATGCAAGTCACACAAATTCCTTGGTTTCCCAATGCAAATAAAAGTTATGTTCACGTTACACGTTAGAGTATTAAGTGTGCAACAGCATTATGTCTAAAAAAATAAAATATACACCTTAATTTAAAAATACTTTATTGCTAAGAAGTACTAATGATCAATGAGCCTTCAGTAAGTCATAACTATTTTGCTAGAGGAAGGTCTGGCCTTGATGTTGATGGCTGCTGACTGATCAGGGTGGTGGCTGCTAAAGACTGGAATGGCTATGACTATTTCTTAAAATAAGACAACTATGAAGTTTGTCACATCAATTTACTCTTCTTTCACAACAGATTTCACTGGAGCACGCAACACTGTTTGACAGCATTTTACCCACGGTACAACTTGTTTTAAAATTGGAGTCAGTTCTCTCAAACCGTGCCACTGCTTTACCAACTAAGGTTGTGTAATATTCTAAATACATTGTGGCCATTTTAGCAATATGCATAGAATCTTCACAAGGAGTAGATTCCATCTCAAGAAACTATTTTCCTTGCTCATCCATAAAAAAGCAACTCATCATCTGTTAAAGCTTTATCGTGAAATTGCAACAATTCAGTCACATCTTCAGGCTCCCCTTCTAATGCTAGTCTGCTATTTCCACCACAGCTGCAGTGACTTCCTCCACTGAAGTCTTAAACCCCTCAAAGTCAACCAAGAAGGTTGGAATCAATTTCTTCAAAACTTCTGTTAATGTTGATATTTTGACCTCCTCCCCATGAATCACAAACGTTCTTAAGGGCTTCCAGAATGGTGAATCCTTTACAGAAGGTTTTCAACTGACTTTGCCCACATCCATCAAAGGAATCACTATCTATGGCAGCTATTGCTTTACAAAACATATTTCTTAAATAAGACTTGAAAGTCTAAGTGACTCCTTGATCCATAGGCTACAAAAATGATGTGGTGTTAGCAGGCATGAAAATGACATTAATCTCCTTGTACATCTCCATTAGAGCCCTTGGAGGACTAGTTATATTGTCAATGAGCAATAATATTTTGAAAGGAATTTTTTTTTCTAGGCAGTAGGTCTCAACAGTGAGCTTTAAAGTAATCAGTAAACCAAGCTATAAATGCATGCGCTGTCATCCAGGCTTTGTTGTTCCATTTATAGAGCACAAGAAGAGAAGATTTAACATAATTTTTGAGGACCATCAGATTTTCAGAATTAATTGAGCACTGGTTCAACTTAAAGTCACCAGCTGAGTTAGGCCCTGACAACAGAGTCAGCCTGTCCTTTGAAGCTCTGAAGCCAGGCACTGGCTTCTCTCTAGCTACGAAAGTCCTAGATGGCGCCTTCTTCCAATATGAGGCTGTTTCATCTGCATTGAAAATCTGCTTCCATGAAGATGTAGCCTCCTTCATCAATTGTTTTAGGTAGATCTTCTGGATAACTTGCTGCTGCTTCTACATCAGCACTTGCTGCTTCACCTTGCACTTTTACGTGCAGGTAAAGATGGCTTCTTTCCTTAAATGTCATGAACCAACTTTTGCTAGCTTCAAACTTTTCTCCTGCAGCTTCCTCACTGCTCTCAGCCTTCAATAGAATTGAAAACAGTTAGGGATTAGGCCTTGGCTTAAGGGAATGTTGTGGCTGGTTTGATCTTCTATCCAGACCACTACAACGTTCTCCATATAAGCAATAAGACTTTTGCTTTCTTATCATTTGTTTGTTCAATGGAGTAGCACTTTTAATTTCCTTCGAGAACTATTCCTTTTCATATACAATTTGGTTGTTTGGCACAAGGGGCCTAGCTTTTGGCCTATCTCAGATTTTGACTTGCCTTCCTCACTAAGCTTCATCATTTCTAACTTTTAGTTTCAAGTGAAAGATGAGCAACTCTTCCTTTCACTTGAACATTTAGAGGCCATTGCAGGGTTATTAATTGGCCTGATTTCAATATTGTTGGGTCTCAGGTACTAGGGAGACCTGAGGAGAAGGAGAGAGACTGGGAAACGGCTGGCTGATTAAGGTCACCATTTTATATGGGCATGGCTGGTAGTGCCCCAAAACAATTACAATAGAAACCATAACAGATATAATAATAATGAAAATCAGAAATTTGCCGAGGATTACCAAAATGTGACACAGAGACACGAAGTAAACACATGCTCTTGGAAAAAAACAGTGCCGACAGACTTGGTCAACACAGGGTTGCACAAATCTTCAATTTGTAAAAAATGCAAGATCTACAAAATGCAATAAAGCGAAGCACGATAAAACAAGGTATGCCAATATATCTGTTTTACATAGGTAAAACAATCCAAAATTACCTCCTGGTAATTATTAACCCCGTTTTACAGATGAAGATGAAAAGTTGAAAAGGTAGCACACCTGCTGATAAAGCAGTGGAAGAGTTGGGATTTGAACCCAGGTCTGTCTGAGGCTAAAGTCCTGGCTATTTCCCACCACACCATATTGCCTCCCTTCCCGTCCTCCCCATGCCATCATTACCACCACCACCACTATCACAACCATGAAGCTGTCCACCTTGTAACAAAATCTCTCTCTGAACAGCCTTTATGGTCCCACAGGTAGACTTAACCTCCCGTTCAGTATCAGTCCTATCTCTACCCCTACCCTTGGTGGACTTTAAATCTTTCCAAAGGGCCAGTAGATCCAGAAAGTAATATAGCAATACACCACGGGCTCCCCCAGCAAGACTCAGGGTCTCTGCTGCACCCCTCCCAGGTCAAGCCTTTGGCACACTTAAAGATACTGATATCACTTCATCACAGGTAACTAACTGTCGACACCCACCTCATCAGGAAAATCCTTGGGGTGGGGAGAGGTGAAACGAATCCTCATTTCAGGATCTACCCTGGAGACCTGATCCAGAAGGTGAGCAAAACAAAGCCCCCCTTGCTTGGTTTTATAGTTGGTGGTGAAGCCACGGCTGAGGTTGGTGGACACTGCATTGTTGAACTGGACCTCTGAATTGTCCCAAAAACTATTAACATTCTGACCAAGAAGTGTCACTTCTTTCAGCCCCTAAAAAAGGGAAAATATATTGAAAACAAGTTTGTTGGGAAGCTTCATGATGAATCACTAATTAAAAATTAGCTGAGGCCGGCACAGTGGCTCACGCCTGTAATCTTAACACTCTGGGAGGCCGAGGCGGGCGGATTGCTCGAGGTCGTAAGTTCGAAACCAGCCTGAGCAAGAGCAAGACCCTGTCTCTATCAAAAATAGAAAGAAATTAATTGGCCAACTAAAAAATATATAGAAAAAATTAGCCAGGCATGGTAGCACGTGCCTGTAATCCCAGCTACTCGGGAGGCTGAGGCAGAAGGATCGCTTGAGCCCAGGAGTTTGAGGTTGCTATGAGCTAGGCTGACACCACGGCACTCTAGCCCGGGCAACAGAGTGAGACTCTGTCTCAAAAAAAAAAAAAGTCATGTAGGCCAGGCGCGGTGGCTCTCCATGCCAGTAATCCTGGCACTATGCGAAGCCAAGGCGGGAGGATCACTTCAGCTCAGGAGTTTGAAACCAGCCTGAGCAAGAGCGAGCGAGACCCACTCACTACTATCCATCAGTCACACAATTGTGGTCATGACGGACACTGCTCTGTGGCTTGCTTTTTTTTCAAATGCAAAAGGTCTCAGGATATTTTGACGTGATTTCTGTGTCAGAGGGCATTTTTTTCATAAGCTTCACAGGATGACAACAGGCACATACCACATTTATTATACCAGTAGTGTCCCGATAACAGAAACCTTAAGTTAACATACGACTCTTTACTTTCCTCTTGTCCTCCCTTTTTCTTAAGGGAATATGGATTAAGGGCCCTGAAATAGTTTGATTATTTCCAAAGGAATACAACAGTTGAGAAATTTAATATTTGCATATTACAGAAAGTTGGAGTGGCAGATGTTTCAACCAACTAGAGATTCCTTCAAAGCAACTTTAAATCTTTTTTAAGTCAGGGGTGTACAAATCATTCAAAGTTCTATGGGGGGGAATTAAGGAAACCAACAAAGAAATCAATTCTATATAGGAATAAAAGGCAGTAAAGTGAACTATCATATCCTTTCCCATTATAAACAGTATTGCCAGCTTCAGAAGAGAATTAGCAAATTTTGATTATGAAATTAAGCCAGTAATGTTACAAAAAACTACATAACTTCTTGAGTGAGACAGACAAACATCCTTCTCCATGAGTATAAACAGGTAAACATGTAAGTTACCAGATGCTTCTAAATATTCTGGAACTATCTAAAGTCACACGTCACGACATGGCAAAAACTATAACTTCTACATTTCATTGTGCTGCTTTAAAAAGATTTTCCTTTGAGGGGAAAAGAAAAGATTCGCTCACTCAGGAGGCTGGATGGCACCCTGCTCCAGTACCCAGCGTGCAGTCCCAGCCCCAAGGGCTCCAGACTCAGGCTGCTCCAGGCAGAGAGCAGACAGCCAGCTGTCTAACCACCAACCAAGCAGAGTTCCCGACCCCTCAAACCACAGTGCCCCAAACTCAGACACAGGTGAAAAAGTACAGAAGTATAATAACTGCAGAGCAATGACATTCTCATGACTAAAGATCCTAAGTTTCTGAATTTTAAATAAACCACTGAAATCTTTCTAAGCACAAAGCTTGATATTCAGCTATGTCATAGGGTGGGTGATCTGCTGAGTTCGTGGGGAAAAAAAATTGAATATTTTCACCAAACCTATAGCACATTTAAGGCATGAGATGAACAACTGTCATCATAATTATTCTAAACATATGCATTCAATTCAATAGAACAAAGATGTTTATCCTACATTGTGTATTACTCAGGATGCTGTTTTCCCTCATTACTTGACTCTTTGCTCTTGAGGCTCTTTTTTTTTTTTTTTTTTTGAGACAGAGACTTACTCTGTCACTCGGGCTACAGAGCTGTGGCATCAGCCTAGCTAACTGCAACCTCAGACTCCTGGGCTCAAGTGACCCTCCTACCTCAGCCTCCTAAGTAGCTGGGAATACGAGTGCACACCACTATGCCCGGCTAATTGTTTTTATTTTTAGTAGAGATGGGGTCTCACTCTTGCTCAGGCTGGTCTCGAACTCCTGAGCTCCAGCCATCCTCTCACCTGGGCCTCCCAGAGTGGCAGGATTACAGACATGAGCCCAGCCCTGAAAGGGTCTTGATAGAGGTCATGATTCAACTTGAGGATGAGTGGGAAAGAAAGAAGGAAGAAATGAGACCCAGAGAAGTTAAACTTACCCAAGAGTCCACATACAGATCTTACTAGTGAAAAAGAATATGGACTAGATACCAGAATTCTAGTCCAACTTGAACATTAAGCAGCCATGTTACCTTGGAAAGGTCATTTTCCTGTTTGGCATTAGCTGTCTCACCTATAAAACTACAAGATTAGACTTATGGTCCCTTTCAGCTCTAAAATTCTATGTCTAAAATCTCCCTTTTCTTATTCCCAGATGTCACTGCTGTATGTCCCACCTAGGTCCTAACAAAATGAGGTTTAACCATTATTGAAACATCATAAATTCTCTCCTTGTACCAAGAATAAGTTCATAGATACAATTCAGCAATAATTATTGTAGTGCTGCAAGGATGTGTGTCTTAAGGAAACAATTATGGATAAAGCCCAAATAGGTATTTGCCTACAAAGGGCTTCATGACTAAATTGGTTCTAAAAGGAAAAAAAAAAAAAACACACACAATCAGAAATACCCTTGATAATGCACAAAAGAGCTGTGGTCCCAACCCATGGGCCTTGGACCAGTACCATGGCCTATGAGGGACTGGGCCCCAGAAAAATTATCTTCAGTGAAATTTAGGAAGGGGGTAGAGGGAGGGGGCGCACACACAGCAGATGAGTGGCCCAGGTTAGCGAGCAAAATTTGTATTTATAACCGCTCCCCATCGGCCACATCACTACCTAAGCTCCACGTCCTAGTCCCACCCACACTCCATTCCATGAATCTGGTCCCTGGTACCAAAAAGATTTGGGACCACTGCTAGAGGACTGGATATATATAAACTGTAGTGAAGATGAGATGCTGTATATAGATAACAGCATAAATATATTTAATGAAAAAACCACCCGTAAGACTCTGCAGAATGATCTTGGTAATTTTGAAAGTTACGATTCATGGGACAAAGTCTATAAAACTCTGGCAAATTTAACAGTGATAAGCTATTTCTGAATGGCAAAATGACAAATTTTTTTGTTTCTCTGCTTGCTTTATTTCTTTTTCCATGGTAAATCTTCTATTTACATAATTTTCAAAGTTTAAATGAAAATTTTCTTCCCTTTAGCTACTGGCCATGTTACTTCAAACACTTCTAACAGTAACTACGTTTACCTGTATTTACCTGATACAGGTAAACGTAGTTATCCACACTGCAGTAAAGGAGCTGCAATGATAGCTTCAAAGTATGAATAGACATTTCTGTTCCCTAACAAAATAAACATCAGTACAATCCTAAACAAGAGATAGTATAAGAACTAAATACCTAAACATTGTAAGGGGTTATTTCTTGTCACACATGACAAATCCTCCAATGTGTAGTCCATCCTGGACTGTTTTATCTCAGCAGCCCTGTAAGAGGTGATAAGTGAGCCTCTGTTGCTCCAAGAAACAAAAGGTGCATTTGCTAACACTTATATTTTTAACCAAAAAAAAACTAATGAAATAAGATTTAAACCTTTATTTTTATTAATTTCATTATTTGAATAAGTTATGAATTCAAGACTTAAGCCTAAAACAATCATACGTACTACCTGTAATATGTGTGCTATTAGCCTTTGATTTATTTAGCCACAAGGTGGCAGGAATTTCCATGTTAAATCCTGTCTTAGAGACATGGCCATATTTGAGGCTTCTTCTTAAAAGTGGCATTCATATGCATCTATATTCATAAGGGAAGAAAAAAAAGGTGGCATTCATAGAGCTGTAAGTAATAGAGGCTGCTGCAAACATTTTAAAACTAGTTCCCTAGCTCCTCAGCAAGTAACAGGGTATTAGCAGCAATAAAACATATTAGAAAATGAATAGCTGCTAACTTTTGAGCTCTATTATAATAAGTGTTTTGGAGGCAATAACTTAGTTCCTCTCAACAGCCTCATAAGCTAAAGACTATAATCATTCCCATATCAGAGATGGGAATGAACCACCACAGATTAGCTTGACCAAGTCATAGCTAGAAAAGTGGTGACACACAGAGTACATTCTATGCACATTGACTCTGGAATTCAACTCCAAACCTCCAAGCTCTACTCACACCTTCACAAGCACATCCCAGTCACGTAGCTTTCCAAGTAGCAGATGCTCAAAAGAGAAAATTGAGCCTATCAATGCAGTCCTCATTACCTAAAGATCGAGCCTTGGGTGGCCTGCCAAGGAAGGCATTGAGAAACGACACCAGGCTGGTTTAAGGAAGCAGGGCGTCAGGCTACAGCCCACAGAGCAGGCTGTCAGGATTCCGTGGGAACAAGTGCTGGTAGATACTTCACGCTGCTTGGAAGCAGCCCAGAACCAGCAGGTCAAACAACAGTTACTATTTATTGAGTGCCTGTGTGCCAGGTCTTTTGATAAGGCCATTTTCTATAAATATTTTGAGTACATACATGTGCATGAATATATTTCTTTAGTTTCTGTAGAGATAGGGGCTCTCTATGTTCCCCAGGCTGGTCTCAAACTCCTAGCCTCAAGCAACAGAAAAATTAGCCGGGCATGGTGGCACATGCCTGTAGTCCCAGCTACTTGGGAGGTTGAGGTAGGAGGATCACTTGAGCCCAGGAGTTTGAGGTTGCAGTTAGCTGATGATGCCTCTGCACTCTATAAGGTGAAACAGAGCAAGACTCTTGTCTCAAAAAAAAAAAAAAAAAAAAAAAAGTAGCTTATTAGAAACTCTAATAGACAACAATTTTCATAACATTGTATAATAAAACTGAGTTTTCCTTTTTTTTCTTTAGATCTATTTACTTTCTCTAAATACCCAATTGCTTTCTAATTCTCTTCAATCTTTAGAATTCTTGGGGAGGGGGATTTGATGTAGGCAGGAACTATTAATAAAATTACGTGGTCCCTCTCCAAATACTCTCACCACTGGAAGGCTTGTCCTTGAGGACAGCGACTTTGCCTTTATTCACTGGCAACTTTTGGTCAATAGTTAGTACTCAATAACTGTTAACTGATTCAATATTAGATGAAGGGCAATGATGACTACTTCCCTAATTGAAATGTCTAATTGATTTGTTTAGGTTACCTAATTACTAAATTACACAATTCTTAACAGCCTTTTCCTGCCCTCCTTGGGATCAACAGGAGCCTGCCAATCTCTAACAACCACTATAAAGAATTTTGAGAACGTCAATGTCTCCATATTCAGCTTGCTGTCATGTTAGTATTATTTTCAGCAATAATTCTGCCTTGACTACCTGGTCTACCTTTCTTGTGCTTGTACTCTTAACGCTTCAATCTTTTTTTTTTTTAAGGAGGGGGGCTAAATGTCAATTAACTCATCCTACACCGAAGCTCATCTTATGTTTCTTAAAAGCTATGTAGATTATGTCTCCAATATATGCTCTCCCATTTGACTAAGCTGTCAAACTAAGCATTTTTTCCCCCTTTAGCTAGATAGCCTCACTCAAGTTTTCAAATAAGGAAACTAGAACAGACCTCTGATAGTCTCGAAATATCCTTGGGTTTATCACATCATCCCAAATTTTCTATCCAACAGTAAAACATATAAGTTTTAGGCAAAAGGAGCCTCTGCTTTTTCACTGTGCTCACTTTTATCCCCCCAATCTACTGAGGGTATAAAAGGTTCGATTTTCCTGTTCTTCTTACATGATATGATTGAAGAACAAAATTTATAAAAATCAATTTGTGTTACAACACACAATTTCTAAAATGTCCAAGACCTGATAAAAACAGTGCTAAAATTTGCTAAATGAACAAAGAATACAAACAGAAGGAAAAATAGAATTTGATTAAACGTATTAAATAAAACTCTTCAGTCTCAGGAGAAAAATGAAAATTAACACGAGATACCACTTTCATCTACTAGATGGGCAAAGTTTGATAAAGTCCTATGTTGGGGAGAGTATGGAGAAACAGATTGTCACACCATGCTGAGGAGAACGTAAACTAGTCTAAGCTCTATAAACGATAAAATTAAAAATGCAATTCTACTTCTGGAAATGTATCCTGTAGATATCCTCACACACATGCACAGTAACACATGCAAAAAGAGATTCAATAGAGCAATGGTCATAACTGCAAGAGATTAGAAACAACCTAAATATCCAAATTGGGATAAATCATTCTACAGCCATACAATCAAATAGTATCCAACTATAAAAAATATATTTATATGTATAAGACACTCAAATGTTATGGTATCATTTGGAGGAAATGGTATGGTATCAAAGGAGGAAAAATACACACGTATTTGTCTTCCATATAAGTTCTCTCACACAAAGGATGAGGTTGGTGAAATAATACTGGGAGGAAGATTTCAACTATGTGACCTTTAAAATTTTGAACCATGTGAATATTACCAGTTTAAAAAATAAAGTTCCATTTGTGTTATTTAAATTTCCATCTTCTTCCCAGTCTTATCTTTCCTTTCATAGCCCTACCATGAGTGGGCACTGTTTTGGTAACCTAGCTCACTTCCTACTCTTGCAGCTTGTTTCATCTTTCTCCTTTAGGGGTCAGAGTCAGCCAGCATGGTCTTTTCTTTCAGCTTTCCCACACAAAGGACAGGCATCTGTTCCGCCCTGTACTGTATCTGGAGGTGGTTAAGACGTCTGTAGTCAGCTGACAGCGCTGTGCTGCTGGGCACTTTGTGTGCCTTTCCTCCATGTTCATGTTCTGAACAGATCTGTCAAAAGCAGTATTTGTGGGATCCTCATTTTTTTTCTAGTGCTCATTAAGTTCATTAGATCATTAAAAGCCTACAGAATTATCTTTCCCTAGGGCAGGCCATTTGATCTGTAAAATATAGCCTGTCAATTGCATTGGAATATTCTTTTTCCATAAATCTAATAGCAAATTACATTGGTTGATGTCCACACATTCCCAATGACAACAGCAGTCAGAGAAATCAGTGAACAAGATGATTTAACTAACACTGTTGTTACTTTAACACATGAGCAACTTACTAGCTTTGGATAAAATAGCAGTAATATAGGTATCATACCAATAAAGGGGAGGGGGAGACTTCTTGTAATTTGGCAACAATACCTAGGCCTGGAGCTTTTTGTAAATAGGGTGTAATTCAGCTTCATACTAGATCACTCAATTATTGGCATTAAAGATATACTGAAAATGTAATAAAAACTTTAACGAATGCAGATTCTGACTAGACAAACTTTAAAAAAAAAAAAAAACCAAAACAATAAACAAGGGGACCATTGCAGGGTCAAATCTTACAAAGTAAAGTTTCTTTTCTGCTACCCACCAGCCCTTCTCCAATTGTGATGTCCAGAAAATACAATCTACTATACTTAACCTAGTTAGTACATACATGTATAAAAAGTTTTAAACCGCTTACTGTCTAGCTTGGTCCTTACTGGAATAGGTTACATTTACGACTGCAGTTTCCGAGTCAGTGTTCACTAGAGGAAGAGAAAAACGAAGAGAAGAAAAGTTAGTTTTCTTTCTACTTCCTTCCTTTTACAAAATTGAAAGCAATTCAGAAGACATGTACCTTGCTCACAGCTTTCTACCACTCCATACTGGACTAGTAAACCATCCAGCACCTATCAGGAGGGGGGAGAGAAAATTATAAATTTTGAGTTTCCCAAGTTATTAGCAAGGGCAGGAATGAATATGTCTTAAGGTCACTAAGTAACTGTGATGGAAGAGAGCTAAAAAATTAATTGGGACTTCGGACTGCAGAACTATGGGATGGACAAACAGCAACCTTGGTGGGCTTCTCTCCTGCCCATTCCTAGATTCCTGGTGTTAAATCTCCTTTCCTGTGGCCAACCAAGAAGTAAAAGTGGCTCAGCAAAGGGTTCAAAGCCAGAGACCCCGGGCTCCTGGGACGGAAGGAAAAGGAGCATATATTCTCACACGTACATGAACACATCAAAATACTTTCTCCCTGTATATAAAGAGTCACAAGAGAAGTGTCTGAGTTAAGAAACTAACATTTTATCTTTAAGATGTTCCTTTGCAAAGGACTTCCTTTTACAGCTCTAGTGGGTATAGCAGAATAAACTGCTCTCAAGGCAGGCAGTGAGATGAAGAAAGCACAGTTGATACTCCACCTGGAGTCTTGAATTAAAGACCAACATAAGCAGTTATAAACATATAGATAAAAAGGTGTAAAATGAAGTGAACATCTCTAAATCTATACTGGGCTATAACATTTGGCACTGTTTGCACCACATTTCCTGTAGCTGCATTATTATACTGTGCATGTTATTCTAATGGAGAGGCCGTTAAAACAGTAACTATAAATTTATTATAATATCTACCGCAGGTGTACATCTCCTCACAGTAAACCAAATTCAGGTGTCCTCAGTTTCTAAGAACTGTAAGAAATTTTTCTTGAAAAGTAAAATATGTTTCTGTCAGAATCTAACTGCAACAAGAAACATAAACGAATTTCTATAAATTACAGTGAACCATTTACCAATTTAATTGCAAGTTTTTTTAATACTTTTTTTTTAATATAGAGACAGAGTCTCACTCTCATTCAGGTTGTTCTCAAACTCCTGGCCTCAAGTGATCCTCCCACCTTGGCCTCCCAGAGTGCTAGGATTATAGGCGTGAGCCACCACGCCCGGTCTCTAATTGCAAGTTTTAAAGGGCAGTCCCTTGAAAATGTTTTCCGGCCCCAGGACACAATAAACCATTAAGAAACATGCTAAATTTTTATGGTGATTTCCTACAAAACTTTTAAGCAATTTCATCTTAAGCAATGCTTATTGTATGTGGCATCTTTTAGGCTTTTGTCTACTGGTTTCAATTTGAAATCTATATAACAGTTTGTCTGGGGATGAGCTTTTTGTTTTTTCTTTTAAATATGGTTAATACCTAATTGTGAATGGAATGCCTTTTCACAGTTAAGTTTTGACTTGTTGAATATCCGTTGAGTGGTCTGTACCAGCAGAAGCACATTAATCTTTGTCTCTAATTATAGTTACTGTTAAGTCATAAAGCTTAATTTTAAAAAACTGTTATTCTGGGCACTTAACTGCCACCACATAAAATTCCATTTGTCTGTCTCAGCCATGTATGTATGCTTCATGAGGACAGTTATATTTCGTTCACTGCTTTCTATCCCCAGCACTAGAATTTGAAGGTACAAAAAGACATTCAAATATTTCATAAGTGAAGTGAATACTTCATAGGAGTAAGTCCTGGTATAGCTTATTAAGGACAGTACTCTCAGTAAAAGTGCTCATCTGTTTTATGGGTGAACTGGCCATGTGATGTTGATCAGACACATTTTATAAAGGCCAAAAAATAGGAAACCTCTCATAATGCCATCCAAGGAGAAAACATACAACAGGCAGTTTCTTAAAATGGGGGGGGGGAGGCAACCTACTTATATTCTTTAAATAAAACTGGGAAGTTTTTAATACCAAAATGTTTTACTTCATATGTAAGTTAGAATTCTAACAAGGTATTTTAATTCACTCCATCTTAAGCAATTAAGGCAGCAGGAAAGGTACAGCCACCATTTTCAAATTTGCTTTTAAATGAAAGCCACACTAATAGTAGAGCTTTATAAGCAACTTGAATATGTTGAGAGGCAGAGGTAGGAGGCGTACAGGGAATAGGGAGGGGATCATTGCCAATTTAGTATATTTAAATAATCATTCTTAATTTTCCCTAAAAGCAATTTGTTCAGTAATTAAATACATTAGTCTCCGGAGTTTAGCTTATACCACCTTAACTTTCATTACTCAGAGACAATATTACAAAAGTTATAATAACTTGATCTATAAACAACGTTGACTAAACCTACAATAACACTGATGAAACTAATGTTCTCCAAAAGTTCCCCTTAGAAAGTGATACAGAAATTATATTCTTAAGACATATGCATGCATAAATAAGTAAACTTTAACTTAAAAAAAAAATGATTTACCTACCAGTGGAATGTTTAAAGAAAAAATATTTTTAAAAGTTGAGGAAATGTACATCAAAATTTTCATTACGTGTTATCATACGGAGTTTACTATCTTAAAACAAGAATTGTGTATAGTTAAACATTTTATTTCTGAGAATAGACAGTACTGGTTGCCAATTATCCTTTGTGCAAAATCTCTAGAAAAACTAGAAACCACAATCCTGTGCACTAAAAATGGTGAACTTTATTGTATGTAAACCTTACTTCAATAAACCTGACTCTAAACCAAAAAAACCTACAATCCTTAAAAGAAATAGGCCGAGTATCAATCTTGGTACCCAGCTGTCAACAAATTAACACAGCCCACAGGGTTTTACCTAGACATCATGGACGTATTTCAGTCGATCTTTGTTGTCTTACTCAAAGTTTTACGCACAAGTTTTGGAGGTAATAACAGAATGGGGAAAGAGCTGTCAATAACCTAACACAATCTCCAAATCTTAAAAGGGTTCTCAACTGCCAAATGATAGAGCAGTGCTATAGTAAGTAGTTTTCCATCAATTTATTAAGCAGGCATTATCTGAGCATTCTCTTTTATGTCAAGCAGGGCTACCAAATTGTACCACACCATTCCAGCCCACTGAACTCTCGGAGAGTAAACAACTTACTCTGGATAGGTTCTGACTTTTTGTCTAATCCTATATTAAATAGGAAGATAGGACAGTGTTCCTGTTACCTGTCACAAATTACCTAACCTGGGTTCTTCTCTCCCCTCAGTTCATAGAACATTTGTATTTTCTTTTCTTTCCTTTTTTGAGACAGGGTCTCACTTTGTCGTGAGACTGGGCTAGAGTACAATGGCGTCATCATAGCTCACTGCAGCCTACGACTCCTGAGTAGCTGGGACTACAGGTATGCACCATCAACTCTCTGTTGCCCACACTGGTCTCAAACTCCTGGGCTCAAGTGATCCTCCCACCTCAGCCTACCAAAGTACTAGGATTACAGGCATGAGCCACTGCACCCAGCTGAACATCTGTATTTTCTAATGCTCCTATCAATGTCAGCCACAAATGTTTGTTTTGAAGTCTTATTTAAAGGCAAAAAAACCCAAAAACAAACAAAAAACAATCTTCCACTGTACATTTCCAACACTTCCACAAATCTCTAAGAAACTAAACTTCCCATAACTAAATGAATTTATTTTACTCAAGCTGGAAGGGAAGCATTTGTCTATGCTTAAGTAAGTTTTTAATTCCAACTGGCAGGGAGAACGGGTATCAATGCAAATTAAAGCCTCTTTGAGGCTTTACAATTCCCTCTTTTATGTATTTAGGACTTGAAAGCCTCAAAAGTTCAGGCTTTTTTTTTTTTTTAGACAGAGTCTCACTCTGTTGCCCGGGCTAGAGTGCCGTGGCGTCAGCCTAGCTCACAGCAACCTCAAACTCCTGGGCTCAGGCAATCCTTCTGCCTCAGCCTCCCAAGTAGCTGGGACTACAGGCATGTGCCACCATGCCCGGCTAATTTTTTTTTCTATATATTTTTAGGTGGACAATTAATTTCTTTTAGTAGAGACAGGGTCTCGCTCTTGCTCAGGCTGGTTTTGAACTCCTGACCTTGAGCGATCCTCCCGCCTCGGCCTCCCGGAGTGCTAGGATTACAGGCGTGAGCCACCGTGCCCAGGCAAAAGTTTAGGTCTTTTAAAAGTATTCATCTAACTATAGAAATAGCACAGAAACAATCACATGATAAATGCAAATATTATCGCTTTCCTGAACATAGTGGTACAGAATTAAGATCATACTAGCCAAAAGTAGAAACCCAAATGCCCATCAACTGATGAAACGTAAGGGATAAACAAAACGTGGTATATTCGCACAATGGAATATTATTCAACCATAAAAAGGAAGTACTACTACGACCTAGATGAACCTCAAAAATATTATGCTAAGTGAAAGGAGACAGCCACAGAATATTTGTGTGAAATGTCCAGAATAGGGAACTCTGTCAAGATAGAAAGTAGATTAGTGGTTGCTTAGGGCTGGTGAGAAAGGAAGGTGGAGGGCAACAGCTACAAGGCTTCTTTTTGAGGTGATGAAAATGTTCTAAAACTGTGGTGATGGTTGCACATATCTCTTTACATACTAAAAATCCCTGAACTGTATACTTTAAATAGTGAATTTTATGGTATGTGAATCATATCTCAATGAAAGTATTAAAAAATAAAATCAAGCCGGGCGCGGTGGCTCACGCCTGTAATCCTAGCTCTCTGGGAGGCTGAGGCGGGCGGATCGCTCAAGGTCAGGAGTTCGAAACCAGCCTGAGCAAGAGTGAGACCCCGTCTCTACTATAAATAGAAAGAAAGAAATTA
>CAUYRT010069663.1:0-19102 GCA_963574885.1 Lepilemur ruficaudatus
CAAACTCCTGGGCTCAAGCGATCCTACTGCCTCAGCCTCCCAAGTAGCTGGGACTACAGGCATGTGCCACCATGCCCGGCTCATTTTTTCTATGTTTTTTTTTTAGTTAGCCAATTAATTTCTTTCTATTTATAGTAGAAACGAGGTCTCGCTCTTGCTTAGGCTGGTCTTGAACTCCTGACCTTGAGCAATCCGCCCGCCTCGGCCTCCCAAAGTGCTAGGATTACAGGCGTGAGTCACTGCGCCCAGCCTCCTCTAAAATTTTTAAAATCAAGTTAAAGCTGGCAAAATTTAAAATTTTAAACGTAAACAACGGTTCTGATTAAAGCTTGGAGATTTAAGAGCTAGAATGAGCATTGCTCCTGCCTGTACAATAAGAAAAAAGCTAGATAAACTGCAAAATTAACAACTTTCTTGAACCTATTGGGGAACTGGTGTTACAGGCAAACAGCTAACTTAAAACCAAGAGAAGGACAAAGGCCTGCAGGTGGAAACAGGATTCAAGCATATGCTTACCTGGGACAGATGCTGCCAAATGCCATAAAAACTGGTAATATGATTAAGCTAGAAATGTTTCAAGAATTGCTAAAGGCCAAGTGTGGGCTAGCATGAGAGTGTGAAAGCCCAGGAGCTGCAGACATGGGAGGGTTCATATTTTCTTATAGTCTTTTCCTCCAAGAACACCAGGTACCCACGGGGAAGATCAGGAAGACAATGTCCTGCAAGGTGCCAGCTAGAGAAGAGGAGCAGCAGCACTGCCCCAAAACCACCCTGATACATCTCCTTTATCTTCCCTACTCAACACAGCCTTAATCTGCAGAGGGAAGGGATCAAAACTGTACCCTGAAGGCACTGGTGGAAACTGATTGCAGCTAGGAGAGGAGAAGTGGGGGAGGGGAGGGGGAAGCTCCACACTTGGAAGACAGGCGAGAATACTTGCCAGGTCAGCACTACAGCTGGGGAAAGGGCAGGAGCCATTGAGACCCAGGTTTCCTGTGTCTGCCTAAGACTGAGGCTTTATGAGAACAGAAGAGGTCACCCGTCTCTCTCATTCTCTGTGCTAACAAGAGTTGCAGTGGAATATAATTTGGAGAGCTACAAGATATAGACTCTCTCTGAATGGTAGCCCAGAAAGAAGCCCCAAAACCAAGAGGGGAGACAAAAACAAAGTATTGCTAGAGGAGTTTGAAGCCTCTGGAGCACTGAGGGTAACCATAGCAATAGCAAACTCCCAGTCCAACTCTAGATGAAATTAACACAAATTCTCACATTACAGACTTAGCAGAAGGAAGGGCATACTCATTTCCAAGCATCAAAAATATTTACTTTGTATCTATGGCCTTATATACCATATAAGGTATATAAGGTATATACCATATAAGGTATATTCACCTTTCAATTAAAAAAATCACATAGTACACAAAAAGGCAAGAAAAAACATAGTCTACAAAGACAAAGCAATAATTAGAACCAGTCTCAGACATACATTGGATTCATCAGACAGCAAATTTAAAGTAACTACAACTAATATAGAGGAAATATTTCAGAAATAATTGCTGAGAATTTTCCAAATTGGTGACAGATACTGCTATGGTCTGAATGTGTTCCCCAAAATTCATGTGTTGGAAACTTAATCCCCAGTGCAACCGTGTTGCACGGTGGAGCCTAATAAGAGGTGTTCAGTATTGAGGACTCTGACCTCATGAAAGGATTAATGCTGCTATAAAAAGGGCTTGTGGGACGGGGTTTGCCCCTTCTGCCTTTTGCCATGTGAGGGACACAGCAAGAAAGCCCTCACCAGATGCCAGCATGTTGATCTTGGACTTTCCAGCCTCTAGAACTGTGAAAAATAAATGTCTGCTTTTTATAAGTTACCCAGTCTGTGCTATTTTGTTACAGCAACGCAAAGCAGGCTAAGACAGAAATCGGTACCAGAGGAGTGGATTATTGCTACAATAAATACCTAAAAATGTGGAAGCGACTGTAGAACTGGGTAGAGACTGGAACAGTTTTGAGGTGAGTACTAGAAAAGGTCTGTATTGCTGTGAATGAAGCATGAAGAGCAATTCTGGTGAGGACTGAGAAGAAGAGGAGAGCTGTAGGGAAAGCCTAGTCTTCTTGGGGATTACTCAAGCAGTTGCAAACAGAATGCTGGTAGAAATATGTATAGTAAAGGCCATTCTGAGGAGGTCTTAGATGAAAATGAGAAACAAGGTATTGGAAACCATAGGAAAGGCCATCTTTTTTACAAAGTGGCAAAGAACTTGGCTGAATTATGTTCATGTCCTAGGACTTCATAGAAGGTAGAACTTAAGAGTGATGAACCAGGATATTTGGCAGAAAAAAAATCCCTTAGCAGCAAAGTGTTTCAGGAAGCTGCATGGCTTCTCTTAACTGCTTATAGGAAAATGTGAGGGGAGAGAAACAATGGAAAGACAGAATTTATAATTAAAAGGGAAGCAAAACATAAGGATTTGGAAAATTCTCAGCTTGGCTATATAAATAATAAAAAGACATGTTTAGGGGAGAAAACCAAGTATGTGGCCAAGTGACATTGGTAAGGAGACTAGTATGGATAGAAGGAAGCCAATTGCTATTCATCAAGACAATGAAGGAATGACCCCAAAGGCATTTTGGAGGTCTTTGGGGTTGCCATGCCCACCGTAGGTCCAGAATGCTAGGCCTTGAAATATTATCAGAGCAAACAGACAAAAGGAAATAATATAGAATAGAAATCAATGAAATTGAAAATAGGAAAACAATATATAAACTCTATGAAACCAAAAGCTGACTCTGATAAAGTCATAAAATTGATAAGTCACTGGTCAGGCCAACCAAGAAAAAGAGAGTGAAGACACAATTTGTCAACATTAGGAATGAAGGAAGGACCATCACTACTGATCTCCCAGACATTAAAAGGATGATAATTGACTACTACAAACAACACTATGTCCATAAATTCAACAATTTAGATAAAATGAACCAATTCCTTGAAAGGTTCAAACCACCATGACTCACTCAAGAAGAAATACCTAACCTGAATTCACCAATATCTATTAAAAAACTGAATTTGTAGTTTTAAAACTTCCAGAAAGGAACTGCTTGCCTAGATGGTTTTACTGGCAAATTCCACAAAACATTTAAGCAAGAAATGATGCCAATTCCACACAGTATCTTCCAGAATATAGAAGAGGAGGGAACATTTCCCAATTCATTTTAAGAAGTCAGCATTACCCTAAGACTCAAATCAGCTTGCACATTGCAAGAAAATACAGACCAAGATACCTCATGAACATAAATGCAAAAATTGTCAACAAAATGTTAGCAAACTGAATCTATCAATCTATAAAAAGGATAGGATAATATATGACCAATTGGGGTTTATCCTAGATCCCAGGAAAGAAAAGCTGGTTCACATTAAAAAAATCAATCAGTGTGATTCATTATATTGTATATATTCATTTCAATGGGACAAAAAAAATCAATGAAATTCATGAGAAAACTCTCAGAAAACTAGGAATAATAGGAGGGAACTTTCTTAACTTTATGTAGGAAAGCTGTGAAAAATCTACAATTAATGTCATACTTAAGGGTAAGATACTGAACGTTTTCTCCTCTAAGATTGGGAATAAGGCAAGGATGTCCATTCTGACTATCCCTATTCAACATCACAGTGGAAGTCATAGCTAGTGAAATAAGCCAAGAAAAAGAAATAAATGACACACAGGTTTGAAAGGAAAAAGGTAAGACTGTCTTTATTTGAAGACAACATTGTTGTCAGTGTAGACAGCTCCAAAAACCTACAAAAACACTCCTAGAACTAACAAGTAAGTTTAAAAAAGTCAATATACAAAAGCCAATAATATTTCTATATTTTAGACATGAACAATTAGCATTTGATATTAAAACAATACCATTTACAATTGCACCGAAAAAATTAAGTACTTAGGTATAAGTCTAGCAAAGTGCGTGCAGGCTTGATATCCTAAAAACTACACTGGTAAAAGATATTAAAGAAAATCTAAATACATTGAGAGCTATACTGTGTTGATGGTTTGGAAGTACTAATATCATTAAGGTGTAAGTTCTCCCCAGTTTGATAATTCAATGAAACTCAATCAAAATCCCAGCAAGCATTTTATAAACAATGGCAGGCTAATTTTAAAACTTCCATGGAAAGGCAAAGGACTTAAAATAGCCAAAACAATTCTGAAAAAGAAAAAAGTTAGAGGGCTTACACCAAAGGATTTCAAGACCTTTGAAAAACCTATAGTAATCAAGACAGTATTGAATTGGCTAAAGGATAGACACATAGATCAGTGGAACAGAATGGAGAATTCATAAATAGACCCACAGAAATATTGCCAGCTGATTTTTGACAAAGGTGCCAAGGCAACACAATGCACACAGGATAGTCTTTTTAAAAATGGTGCTGGAACAATTGGACAAAAAAAATGAACCTCCTCACACCCTAAACAAAAATTAATTCAAAATGGATCAGACACCTAAATGCAAAATGTAAAATTAAAAAATGTCTAGAAGAAAACGTAGCAGAAAATTTGCGTAAGTTTGGATTTGGCAATGAATTTTTAGATATAACAATAAAAGCACAGTCCGTAAAAAAAAAAAAAATTGATAAAATTGACTTTATCAAAATTTAAATCTTGCTCTGCCAAAGATATAATTGAGAAAATGAAAAGACTGGCATAGAGACAAGGCACAGATTGGGAAAAAATTTGCGAATCACATATCCGACAAGCACGTGTATCTAGAGTATACAGAGACATATTAAAATTCAACAATAAGAAAAGAAACAACCCAATTTAAAAAATGGTGTAAAGATCTGAGCAGATATTTCACCAAAGAAGATATCAATGGCAAATAAGCATCTAAAAAGGTGCTTAGCATCATTTATCAGAAAATGAAAATGAAAACCATAACATGATAGTACTATATATATGCCTATTAGAATTGCTAAAATTAAAAAAAATCTGACAGTATCAAACTCTGGTGAGATGCAAAGCAACAGGAACTCTCATTCATTGCTGTTGAGCATGCAAAATACTACCGCAAGGTTAGAAGACAATTTGGTAATTTCCTATAAAATTAAACATACACTTAACACATGATTCAGAAATCCCACTCCAAGGTATTTACCCAAATGAGTTGAAAACTTACGTTCATACAAAGACCCAGATAAGAATGTATCAATACGACAACTTTATTCACAGTCATCTCAAAGTGTAAACAACCAAGATGTCCTTCAATAGGCTAATGGAAAAATGAATGGCAATATAGCCATTTGATGAGCTGTTATTCAGCAATAAAAATGAATTTGCTATTGATTCGAACAACAACATGGATGGATCTTAAATGTATTTTGTGAATGAAAGAAACCAGACCCAAAAGGCTACATGTTGCATGATTACCTCTTTACGACATTATGTAAAATGCATATCTATAGGAATAGAAAACAGGTCAGTGATTGCCAAGGTTGGAGAAAAGGGGAGAGATTTTCTACAGAGAGGCTGGATGGGGTGATTTTTAGAGTGATGGAACTGTTCTATGTAGCATGGGGATGGTGAGTACGTGGCTCTATGCATTTGTCAGACCCCATCAAACTGTGAACTACAAAGAGTGAACTTACCTCTCTGCACAATGAAAAAAAATCAGTGAGGATGTCGGGGATATCCCAATAAGGAAAGCAGAAAAAAAATTATTTGCTGAGCAGCAACTTTTAAAAAATGTCAAGGAGTAGAAGAAACAAACAGCAATAAACATAGTGTCATGACTCCAAAAAAGTTCTTGTATAATTTCTTCACTTTCGTCCTCTGCGGTGCATTCTGTTAATGTCAGCTCCTGAGCGGCAAGGCCTGTGTTTGTCTCCCTCTGCAGGCCCGTGGGTTACAGTACAGTGTTTCTGAAACTTGAGGAATATGCAGATCAATCACCCTTTTAAGGAGAAAAACCTCCCATGGTTTTTCTAAGATGTCTAATGCTGACGTATTTCATCACTTTGTTGAAAAAATATGTTTAAATGTACAAATACATAAATTCTTATGCTTACAATTCCATACACTTAGGAAACCATAACAAAATCATGAATTAGGGACAAAGATCTGTAACCTCAATAAAGCTCAATCTAATGGCATTAAACTGGTGAAACTGAGTCACTGCTCATTGTATGACGCTGCTCTTGAGGCCTGTGGTCTGGACTTTGAGATGGACAGGCATGATTACTGCTAGGATACAACGTTTCTGACCTTTAGCCTCTCTTTTAATGACTACAAAAAATTCATTTTCACAGAATACCCTCATGTCGTATAGGACAGCTTGAAAAAGTTGAGTGTCATCAGCACATTCACAAGGACTACCAGGCCCTGTTATAATATTTCTATTCCCATCTGCACCTAACCTGTGATACACAAAATTCCATTTAATTTAAATTTTGGCCCTCGTCTTCTTAGTAGCCTAAGCGTAAAGACGTCACAACGCTGCAGATGCACAAGTCACCCCTGTTGGAGGAGCGAGGACTTCGTGATTGCGATGGACGACTCTGCTGTCTTTTGTCCTGAGTCTTTGCCTGCTTCAGAGATTTCTGACAGGAGGAAGATGCAAACACCACCCTCAGGTGGGATTTCAAAATCTTGCACCACTACACTGACCTGTTTTGAACTATTTGGAACTCCCTAAGGGTACAGTAATGCTTTCTACTGTGCTTTCAACACTGAAAGAAAAATCACTTATTAGTGGATGGTTCTAACCAGCGACTTAAATAGAAATTATTTTTAAAAACATGCCTGACACCTAATTCTGCTGATTACCTGTGATTTGGAGAAATTCGTGGCGTTATAGTGAATAGTTAAGTTCAGTTAACTCTGGAGGAATCCAACACTTTGCTATAGTTCTTATGAAAGTAACACATGCCTTTGAATTTTTGCAATGGTGCAGCCAGTTTGCTGGACTAGAGCTGCGTCAGGGAAAGAGGCTGACTGGCATATTTTTCTGTAGTGCTAAGTGTTGCAGCTGGTTAAGCAGCTCAACAGACAAGATATTCAAAGGTCTTCCTGCCCCTTAGTGCCCTGCACGTGCCTCCAACACACACCGCGCTTGAGAAGCGCGTGCATGCGAGCCAGACCCTGGCAGCCACATTCACCAGCTGTCTAGTCCCCGTGCACATCACCAGCCTCTGCGCTTTCATTTCCTCATCAGCAGCGCAAGTAGGGATGATGGCAACGAGTTTCACGAGAGAAGATGCAGGTAATGTGCTTAGCACGTAGGCCATGCTCTGTACTGTCAGCTCTTGTTACGGCCACAGTTAACACACTGGGTTATGGTCGCCCATTTCCTATTTTTGCTTTAAACTCAACTGGTCTATTAGTTCTTGGAGGGCAGGGACCATAACTTATTTCTCTCTGTATCCACAGTCCTGCGTACACAACAGTCAATCAATGTGTTTTGAACTGAAGAGAGGGAATAGAATTGGAAAATTGTTCAAGAGAGAGCAAATTGAAGAACGCAACCAGACAAAGGGATAAGAGTAATTTTCACTTTGGAGTGTAGGAAAGTAATATCTGTGTGCCACCGTAGGGTCAACCTCTGTGCCCATTATTTTTTCATCTCAATGCATTTAACAAATTATTCCTCACGGTTTCTTTGGGCAGTAATTCTGTAACTACAGTTGTTTTCTTTCCTACAAAATAGACCTCAGTGGTAATAAGCAAACCAATTTTTAAAAAATCTTACCCTGAGGGGTTGGAAATGTTTTTGATGGGGGTGTTGGATACATATCATATATCTGTAATCTTCAATTTGCACACTTTATTGTATATGTGTTATACCTCAATACAAAATTTTTAAAAGCCCTTTGTCCATCAATAGCGATTCCTTCCGACACATGTTTACAAGATCACCAGTGCTAGCCCTGGCAGTTCCTTTCTTGGTACCTGCCAACCTTACTGCTCCCAAGGCCGCTTGTATCTACTTAGCATATAATCACGGAAATTTCCCGCTACTCACTTTGAATACGCAAAGTCCTTAAGGCTTTGAAACACTGAAGCTTTTTGTTAAAGAGCACCCAAAATTAATGTTCATATAATCTATCCACCAGAGGGAGCCAACAAAGCCAGAATAATAGGAACATTCTGACCTTAGCAAGCCATGAATCAAGATTTTCAAACAAGGACTGCAGAGTTTAGACACAAGCAAGTACCAATTGCTTGGTTCCAAAAAAGGCATATGAAATTTTACTGAAGTCAGATTTCATTCTTGGCTTTATTGTTCTCAACAGTAGGCATGTTTTAACAATACGAGGCAAATGACTTTGAGGTGTTAACACTAATAAATGCCTAGTAAGGCTATGGGCATGAAAATGAAAATAGCTCACCTTCAAAAGACACTTTACATATTCTGAAGAATTTTCAGCTGGAGATGTGAGTGCTGGCAATTCTTCCCCTTAATAGAAGAATTTAATTTATAAATACAGTTAATGCCTGTAGGAGATGAAAAAATTGTTTCCATTGCATCAATGCAGGGTACCACTAGCGTATATGCAAATTAGAAAAAGGCACACTTGAGAGGTCTGGGAAATTGGCAGACAGAGCATGGGATGCATTGCAGACCCCACTGTCCCCTACTAGGCAGCTCTGTGTGACGGTAATATCCATATGTGGCAGCCCCCAAGTCTGGGCAGTGGTGGCTCCAACGGGATACTTGAGAGAGTTTTTCATCCTACCTTTCTCCCATTCTTTGAAAAGTAAGGACAATGATATTTTCTTTATCTAATGTAAAACACAACTTCAAACTAGTTGCCTACCTGCCTTCTTCCAATGGGAATGCCAACCTAAGTTCTTCCTGTAGATAAATTCTGGCACCACCACTGAACTACGGAAATAACCATTTTCCATCCTGCTCTCTGCTTCCAATCTACCCTGCTGGAAAGACGTTGCTCATAATTTGCAAGTTGCCTTTTTCTTTATAATTTCCATTTCCTGATCACGCCCTAGTTCCTTATTTTTGTAACCACTATCTATCTCCCCCAGATTTTCTCACAGGTTACAATTTTTTTAATAGGAGGAAACTGAAACCAGGCATTCATTTAAAATCTTCTGTGGGATCATTTCTCAGTCTTACCTTATTTGATCTAATGACAGCACTTAACACTGTTGATCACTCCATTCTTCAGAAATAATTTCTTCATTTGGCTTCCAGAACACAGCTCTTTTGCTTCCCCTCCTTCCGCCCTGGCTGCTTCTTCTCAATCTCCTGCATTGGTTCCTGCTTGTCCTCCTGACGTGTAAGTGTGGACAGTGGCAAGCCACCCTCTCCTCCGTTCTGTCTACCTCATTGTCTAGATGATCTTACCACACGTCGATCCCAGACAGCTCCCAAATTTATATCTCCCCTAGCCTCTGCTCTGAACTTCACACTCATATTGAACTGCCCACTTAACATCTCCATTTGGAGGTTTAGAGGCATCTCAACCTAGACACGCTCAAAATCAAGCTCTTAATTTTCCCCTTCTGTGTGCTCCTCTCACAATCTTTCTCACCTGAGCTAATGATATGTCTCCTTTTAGTTGCTCATGCCAGCGACCTCAGAGTCATCCTTGCCTTTCTATCACTTTCCACATCAGCAAATGCTGTTGATTCCAGATGTGAAGTATGCCCAGAATTTGGCTGCTTCATACCACCTCAACAGCCATCACTCAAGTCTAAACCACAGCGTCATCTCTTGCCTGGATTATTGTGATATTTAACAATCTTCTAAGTCATTTCCCTGATTCTGCTCAACCAGAGCTGATTGTCTTCACCACAGTGAAAGTGATCCTGTTGCAACAGGAGTCAGGTCCTGCTTCTCCTCTGCATGGCACCCTCCATCCATCTCACACAGTGAAACCCCAGGAGCTTAACACGGCCTGTGAGGCTCTACGTGGTCAGTCCCCTGCTATGTTTCTAAACATTGCTCAAGCCTTCCTGTCCTTGCAGCTTCTTTGGGCATGCCAAACCTGCTCATGCCACCTACGTCTTTGGACTTGCTGATCCCTCTTTCAGTGTTTGTCCTTCAGATGTCCGCAGACTTGCTCCTTCAACTCCTTCAGTCCCCATGCCGATGTCATCCTAATATACTTCAATAACACCTTCATTCCTATCACTTTCTGTCTGCCTTACTCTGCATTATTTTTCTTCATAGCACTTCTCTCTGTTTTATCTGGATGTGTTTAAATATAATACATACAGCATATATATATATTCGTGTGGGTATATATAATATGTATTTGTCCATTTGTTTAATTATTGTCTGCTTTCCCCACTAAGAATGTAAACTCTGTCATAGAAAGTATTTGGTGTCATTCATGTCATATCCTCAGTGCCTAGAACAGTGCCCAGCACATAGCAGGTGTTTGATAAATATTGGTTGAATGAATGTTGACTGAATCTAGGCGGTTTATATACTAAGTATTATATACAATATGTAAAATAAAATGTGTTAAACTTTGCCTTAAATTTTCCTGTGTTGCCCTAGCAGAATTGGGCATCTTGGAAAGCATTTAAAGGAATACAGTGTTTACCCTTGGAGCACAGTGGATACTGCATGAATATTTGATGAATGGTGGAATGAAATCTGCCATCTTTGTGCTTGAGTAGATTGCCTGAAGGTAATTGGGCAAAACAGGAAGCGACAAATCAACATCATTTAACCCTTTGTTGTTGTGTTGAATCACAAAACATTATATTTACTACATTTTGTGTTTACTAATTGCTGTCAAATTCTATTATTAAACAGGATTTGTACACGCTATGTGCCAGTCCAAATGAGCGTATTATGAATGTCATGGTTCATTATCGCTGATGCTGAAGAATCCAGACTGATGTCTTATGAGGGAATACCCACCAGGGAAGTTAAGAATTGTGTTTCTATGTATCACCCCTATTGCCAAAGATAATTGCTTATGTAAAGATTCCTGCCTTGATGTCAGTTGTTCACAGATTCAAGTATATTTACTGAAATTGCATCCATAATGTAAATGACATATAATTTAAATACACTTGTGAAAACCAAAAGCTATATTCATTTAAAACAGAATATAATTAAGGTAAAATTTTTACTTAACCAAAAAAATCACACTAATAGCTAAACTCTTTTGTTTTCTAATTTTTAGTTTGTTGTGATAAGAACACTTAACATGAGATCTATCCTTTTAAAAAATGTTAAATGTACAATACAGTATTGCTAACTATAGGCACAATTTTGTATAGTAGGTCTCTAGAACTCATCCATCTTGCATAACCGAAACTCTACATGAATGAAATAGCAGCTCCCAATTTCCCCCATCTCCCAGCCCTAGCACCATTTTACTCTCTGATTCTGTGAGTTTGACTATTTTAGATGCCTCGTGTGCATGGAGTCAGGCAGTATTTGGTATATACATCCAATGAAATATTATTCAGCCTTTGAAAAGGAAGAAATCCTGCAATATGTGACAACAGGAGTGAGCCTTGAAGACATTATATTATAGTTGTAAGAGAAATAATCTGGTTTATAGCAGCCTAAAGAATAATACAAACCTAAAATTTCCTAATATTTCCTTTTTACATTTAATGTTTGATCTTTATATTTAAAACAAACATGTAGAGGCAAAAATTCAATAAGCGTGTTAATCAGATTGCACATCATAATGCCTATGTACTACAGAGGCCATGTGCCGTGGTGGTGGGAGCGTGTGTGTGCCTGGGCGTGGATCTCGGCTCTGCCACTTCCTGGCTGTGGGTCTTGAGCAAACCATTTTGTCCTCAGATTTCTGTTTCCTTGTAGGGTTGTTGTGAGAAATAACGAGATGGTACAGGTAAAACACTGAGAATAGCGTTGAGCAAAGAGTAATCACTCAATAAATACTAGCTACTGTTATTAGCTGCACATAATGAAAATAAAGTTTTGCCATCACATTTTCCCTTTGCAGCTAATGGGCTGAATTAATCCAATTTGCACTAATTTGTCAAAAATATCCAAATAGTTTCACTTGAAATTACTCCCAAAGAAAGAGAACCTTTTATACCTAAGAGGAATGCTTAGCATCTTCTTTAGAGATGCCAGTTTCTCTCCAGGAATCTACTGATTACGTACACTTCAGATGTCATAATTGGTACTCAGAGCTCTTAGAGATATTTCCTTGGTTATTGCTCAAAAATAACTCTGAGAAAGCCCATAGGAAACACTGGCTTCCAATGCGCTTCATTATCGTTATTGATATTTTGAGATCACAGCAAAGGGAGTGTGAGAATGCTGATTAGTTTTCTAATGTTGCTAATTTTCTACTTTCTTCAGCTCTGTTACCCCCAACACCCATTAACATGCACACACACATGCATGCACACATTTACATCGCATGCTCCCCTTTTTAAAAATGAGAGGAAGTGATTTATTATATACCACAAATGACTTTAGTGTTATGCTTTTGACTCTTTTTCTAGGGAAGATTATATTACAATAAAGATTTGTATTCTTACCTTAACCTCCTTTGATGCAGGTGTATTCTAACTCCATTGATTCTATGGCACGTGGTAGACTAGTCTTCTGTTGAATTTGAAACTGTAGAGCAGGTCATGATTTAGGATACTTACAAACAATTCATACTATGAAGAGACAAGCACACCATGGATGTATATTTTTTTCCTGATTGGATTTTCTTAATCTTCTTTTAAATTGGCATAAAATTTACATAACATAAACTTAATCATTATAAAATTTACAATTCAATGCCATTTAGTGAATTCCCAATGTGGTGCAACAACTACCTCTCTCTAGTTTCAAATTTTTTTCATCACCCCAGAAAAACACCCCATACCTATTAAGTAATCACTCCCCATTCTCCCTTTCTCCCATCCCCTGGAAATCATTAATCTTCTTTCTGTTTCTATGGGCTTGCCTGTTCTGGATATACCATGCACAAGGGATCACAAAATATGTGACCTTTTGTTCCTGGGTTCTTCCGTTTAGCATAATGTTTTTGAGATTCATCTAAGTTTTAGCATGTATCGGTACTTTACGTCTTTATTGCCGAATAGTATCCCATTGTATCTCCCAATTTATCCATTTATCCATTGATGGGCATTTGGGTTGTTTCTACCTTTTGGCTACTATGAATAGCACCGCTATAAACATTCATGTAGAAGTTTCTGTGCGGACATATGTTCTCATTTATCTTGGGAATATATGCCTAGGAGTGGAATTGCTAGGTCATATGGTAACTCCATGTTTAACTTTTTGAGGAACTGCCAAACTGTTTTCCACAGTAGCTGCATCATTTAATATTCTCACTATCAATTTAAAAGGTTCCTATTTCTCCATATCTTTACCAACACTTACTTTTCATTTTATTTTGTTTTGTTTTAAATTAAAGCCATCCTAGTGAGTGTGAAGTGGTATCTCATTATGGTTTTGATTTGCATTTTCTTCATGACCAATGATGTTGAACATCTTTTCATGTGCTCATTGGCCATTTATATATCTTCTTTGGAGAAATGTCTATTTACATTCTTTGTCCATTTAAAAAAATTGGCTTGTTTGTCTTTTTATTGTTGAGTTTTGAGAGTTCTTTATATATGCTCAATATTACACCCTTAACAGATTTGCAAATACTTTTTCCCATTCTGTAGTTTTCTTTTCACATTTTTGATAATGCTCTTTGATGCACAAAGATTTTTAATTTTTGTGGAGTCCAATTTATCTATTATTTCTTTTGGTACTTGTGCTTTTGGTGTCAACCTAAGAATCCATTGCCAAATTCAAGTCAATTCTCAAATTCATAAGGGAGTGCAAAGAACTCCAAGTACCCAAAACAATATTGAAGAGAAAAACTAAGTTGGAGTAATCACACTTCACAAAATTCAAAATTTACCACAAAGCTACAATAATCAAAACAGTGTGGCATCGGCATAAAGATAGACATATAGACCAATGTAATACAACTCAGATTCCAAAAATAAACTCAAACAGTTTGTGGACAGTTGATTTCCAACAAGGATCCCATTGTGGGAAAACGCTGTGTTCAACAAATGGTGTTGGGATGCCTGGATATCTAAATGCAAAGGAATGAAGCTCCACCCCTACCTTGTATTCTGTATACAAAAATGAACTCAAATGGATCAATGATCTAAGTATAAGAGCTAAAACTATAAAACTGTTGGAAGAAAACATAAGGGAAAATATTTACCATGGATAATTTAAATCCACAGATAGTTCTCTACCTTAGTTCTCTACTTCTCCATCAGAACTTTTGATCAGTGAATAAGGGTATGGCAGCAATGCTGATAGACTTGAGTTCCTCTCTTTGCATTTTCCTGTTCATCAGGATAGATACTTCATAAGAAATGTCCTTGAAGAATATCAGAAAGAAGGCAAAGAATCAAGTGCCTAAACTAATCGTGACAAAAGGTGCAATTGGCCATGAGTAAGAAAAATAAAATCCAAATATGTGATATAAACCAAATGTGCCCTTTGGTTTTACAAATGCTTTCATTAGGTTGATTAACTCTTCTCTTGCATACCCTCCCTCACTCAATAATTTTGTTAGGTGTAGATAATATAATGGTTAAGAGCACAGACCCTAGAGCCAGAGATCATGAAATCCAATCTCAGCTTCACCACTTACTTAGTGGCATGACATTTTGTCACTTATGTAAACTCTCTCCATGCCTCAACTCCCTTATTTTTAAAATGGGAATAATATTAATGCCTACCTCATAGGGCTGTTGCCTAGCACATAGGAGGCTTTTTTTAAACTGTGTGCTGTTATTTCTAGGACTGAGAGAGGGTAGATCAGCCAAGAGAGGTATTTTTATGATTCCTAAAGCATTGGTCCAAGATTATATATAATAGATAGAGTTACTAGAAAAAGCAGCTCATATGGGCATGAGCCGGTTCCTTGTAGACTCCAACTACAGGGAATGTAACTGACCAAGGGCACGAGCTGTTGTGCTCTGAAATCCATAACTACATTTGCATGGAGGCCTCACTTCCCATCAGCTGCCCCTAGCCAGTAACTAAGTGCTGCACAAATACTAAGAAATACTAAGAATACTAAGAAATTTCTGGGAGACACGGGACTCCTCTCATGGTCAACTTTGGCTCCAGTACTCTTTGACAGCCTGTCCAAACTTCTTTATTCTGAAGGACAAGCTAGACCTTCCATTCTACTCTGTCTTCACCCCAGGTCAGACTTGCATCATGATCTGATGACTCTCCAAACCCTCCTTCCCTATTTTCTGTCACCCAAATGACCCCATCTTGGTGTCTGATCCTTACAGGACTTGAACTAATGTAGTCGAGCATTCAAACGCCTCTTAGATGTGACATCCTATTTGCTATCTTATCTCCCACCTCACATGTGTTTTCCACTCTTGGTTCCCAAATGTGCCCATGCCTTCCTACCCCTGAGCTTTTGCCCATGACCCTTCACTGAAAAGGCACTGAAAATACCTGGCTATTTCTGCCTATTGAAACCCACTTGGCACTGATCATGCATCTCAAATGTCAACTTTTCTAAGCTTTTCAAGATCCTGTTGGCTGGATATTCTTTCTGTACTCTAAACCTCCCGTATTCTTGTCTTTTTGTTTTTTTTTTTAAGAGATGGGGTCTTACTGTGTCGCCCAGGCTGGAATGCAGTGGCACTATTATAGCTCATTGCAGTCTGGAACTCCTGGGTTCACGTGATCCTCCGTCCCAGCCTCCCGAGTAGACTCTTATATTTGAATTCTTTTTATGATTATTAATACCAATAAATAAATGTCTTACTTTGAACCTCCAAAGTGCCCAACTTGTATAGAATAGGCACTCAATATTTGTAGAATGTAATTGAAAAATTAGGGGGAACTCTATTCTAGTGACCTTAATTTTTAACATTTAGGATTTCCAACAGCTCACATCCATTTTGCTTGATATAGTAACAATGAACTCAGGTGAATTAAAAAAAAATCCTATGTATCAAAGCACTTAGTGCAGAATGGAGCATGTAGTAACTTAATTTTAATATCTGTTCAAAATGCTTCATCAAATTTGGCTAATTTTTTTTCCCTCAAATGTGTGATGGTTTGAAATTCTATAATAGTTTTTGTTTGTCTCTGTATATGAATGAAGGCTAGGGGACTAGGAAAAATAAAGGTAAAAGAGTGCTTCCTCCTCTAACCAAGGGCCCTGGCATAAAGTCTGGCAAGGCCAACACTCCCCTCCTTGGGCTCAACTCCAGAAATAGAAAAGAGAGAGTCTGTCATTTTAATGAACTTTTATAGGGTGAGGAATATATACAATAATATGAAAGGGTACTGATGAGCCCAATGTGTAAAGAATCTTATTTCTTCACAAATGCCGATCATCTATGGTCACTATTGTGGTTGACATTTATCAAGTTCACATTAAGTGCCAGGTACTTTCCATTTAATCCTTACAACAAACTTATCTTCATATTATAGGCAGGAAATTGAGGCTCTGAGGTCTGGTGACATGGTCCCAGGTCACAAGAGGCATTGATAAATCCTTGAGAAGTTTATGGTAGGTATCCAAAAGATATCTTAATTATACACAATCAATTTCTTCCCTGACCTCATCCTAATACAATTTGGGCAATTTCCTCGGGCAGTTCAGCCTGAAACTGCCATCAGATTGAAAGCAAGTTTTGTCATCTAGCCAGGAAACAGCGGGGGTGCCCAGTGCAACAGCCTCAGGGAAAGGGTTGTAACTCTTTAACTTAGGTCTCTGACCATTTCCGGTTAAGAATGCAACACTCAGGTAAGGACGTCTCAGGTGGAAAGCAGGAAGAGGGTGGCTAGTTCAAGGATCAGATAGCACCTGCTTGGACGCTCACTTATTAATGATTTAACAAGGACGGTCACATGGGACAACTGCCGCTCTTCTCTGCCCTCATTTTTCTCACTAACAGGTCTGAAAATTGAACAAGATGGACGGGTCCAGCAAAGAAGAAGAAGACAGCACGTTCACCAACATTTCTCTTGCAGATGACATAGGTAAGAAAGAAATCAATGAATTCTCAAACACACAATTCAGCAACTGTTTAGTTCTTTAAAAATATAACTTTTATTGTTTTTACTATAATGATAAAACATGCTTATGGTAGAAAACTTGAAAAAATATAGCTACAAAACTAGTTTCTAATTAAGAGCTGTTTTTCTTTTTCCTTTTAAATTAAGTAATAATTTTTAAAGTTCCTGCAGTTGTATTACATGTGCTTTTTAAAATAAATCAACAGATAAAAACATAAAATGTTTATTTCCTAAAAGTTCAGAAAGCGTGACCTCAAAGTTGTTACTAAGACAACCTATAATATTATCATCACGTTTTGTTCAATGATAGTCCATTTCTTCTCTATTTTGTAAACTAACTTTATCATTTCTGAAAAATGAGCTAGAATATGCTACAATTAACTTTAAGGATTATTTCAGAAAATGTCTGGTTTTTAAGGACGAAGTTTGCTGAATTCAACATGAGAGAAGGGAAAAAGGGAGACAATGGTTCTAAAATGCTGACGGAAGGGATACCTAGGGCTCATTCAACATCTTGGTGAAAACAGTGCTGAATTGCACAATGTTAACTGGAAACACTTCAAACCTATAAGCACCTAAGTCCTGGTGTGTGTGTGTGTGGCGGGGTTGTTGTTTTCTATCCAAGTTCCTTGCGCACAATCATTGCAAGAAGCCAGCAAGACAGCAGCTAAGCAATGGGGGTTACTAATTTTGATTAACAGAGAGCAGGGCATGAATATTTAACATCAATTGCTCTTTCATACAGCCACGCTTCTCCGCTTTCTCCCTAAATGCTTAGATTCAAAAAGTGTCTTTCTAAAGTGCAGCCAGACAATTAACACAAACCGCCAGCCGGAGCTAAGCTTCCCTCCTGGCACCGCATAAACACGCTGGGGTCTTCGGAAATCAAAGAGGAGGCTTTTCAGCCTTTATAAGGGGAGGAAAGGTACAAGGTGGTGGGGGGGCTGTTGAGGAAACGGGATACCGCTGTCCTTAACATGCTCCCTCCAGGATGTTTTAGAAAGTGACAGAGCTGCAGAAGGCAGTGAAGGAAACAAAGGCAGAGGGAAACCTAAGTTTCTTAGCTTCTGGAAGGCACGATGAGCGAGTGCGCGCATGGGGAGCTCTGTATGCTGTGGGCGGGCGCGGCTCATACGGAGTATGTGCTTGCTTGGAATGTGACTCAGCCCAGAATTCTTTCTGCGTTATAACGTGGGCTGAGCCAAGGTCTCTGGCGGTGCCTAGCCTTTCCTCTCTCATCCACACCACCACACCCCCAACTCTCCCCTCTATGCCTCATCCTCTGCCTCTCACACTTCCAGTGGAGAAAAAAGCAGGAGGGGAATTTAAATTTAGATGTCCAGTCCACTGTTCACAGTGGTTTTGCGGGGGGCTCTGTAGGAGTTGCTTGCTAATCTGGTCTGACCCGGTTAACAGTGAATAACCTGAGAAGGGGCGGGCAATGCTTACTCCCAGGTGGCAGTGAGAGTGACAGCAGCCAAGTAAGAGGCCAAACACCCCCTTGCTCCCTCTGACAACCTCCTCCTCCCTGGTTAGACAGAGTCACAGAATGTTAGTGCATAAAGGCCTTTTGGGCAAGGTCCAGCATGGTAACCAGTGGTGGACTCAGGACCTAGCATTAACTTGTTTTGTTATTTCAAAATGGCAAATGGAAATTGTTTATATACTTGTGACAAAAATGCACCAGTTAACTAAAACACCATGTTTCTTTGGCTTTTGGAAACAATTTTATCCATTTGATGTGGTAGCACTGATTAGCTCTTATTCATAAGAGGTTCTTGGGCTTTGATAACTACAAAACAGGAAAACAAATTATTAGGAAATAGATGGAGCCTGTTTAGTAGACATCATTCCTTCAATTGTAGAATCCATGCAAGAATAAAGCATTAAAAAGGTATTGCTTGTGTTACAAGAAAGTTTAGTTCAATTTCCGACTTTTTTTGTAACACACATATACATACGTATACACACATGCATACATATACATATATGTAAAAAGGAGACCCAGAGAGGTTGAGTGTTTCACCCAAGATTGCAGAGCCAGAAT
>CAUYRT010069667.1:0-15954 GCA_963574885.1 Lepilemur ruficaudatus
CATGTTGAAAGAAACCTTTGTTGTTAGGAGCCGCTGAGTTTAGAGGCTGTTTGTCGCTGCATTGTGATGTAGCAAAGCTGATTAATATAGCGAATAGAAGAGGGTTGACAGATCAGGCCAGAGATGTGTGATCTGGTATGACGTTGTCATAGGAGAAGCTAAAGCTTTCTCATCCTAGATATTGGAGAGGGGCACTTGAGAAAGACATTAGCTCTCACTAGGGCAAGTGGGCACTGAGAAGTAAGAGTTACTTTTGGTGTTTTCATGCCCAGCCTCCAAAAATCTCAGTTTCTCTGGGCCCACAGAGGAACCTGGGAGGGAGGCAGACATCGATGTCTGATAAAAATGGTTAAAATGGCAAATCTGGTGGCTCACACCTGTAATCTTAGTGCTCTGGGAGGCTGAGGCAAGAGGATCGCTTGAGCCTAGGAGCTGGAGGTTGCAGTGAGCTATGATGACACCACTGCACTCTAGCTCGGGTGACAGAGTGCAACCCTGTCTCAAAAAAAAAAAAAAAAGGTGACTTTCATGTTATGTGAATATTACCTCAATAAAAAAAAAGACTATATATATATATATATATATATATATATATATATACCTGAAATGGGCATATTTTGGAGTGCTTTATAGCTCAGTCTCTCTTTACTTTCAAGAGTTGGATTCCTCCCTCTAAGGAGGACCCCAAGGCAATGTTCCCACCTCTAACTTGGCTTGCTTGGGCACATTAAGGCCTTTTGGGTGCAGGGCCTCTCTGTAAGGCTGGTACTTCCTGCCTAGGCCCTGCTCTCAAAAGTGATGCACTGGTCCTTTTGTATTTCTGGGCTCCTTTCTCCAGGCTCTTTCTGCCAGGCCCAGGAAGGTTTTTATTTTTATTTTTTAAAAATCTCATCGTCAGGCAGCAAAATGGTTCTATGTCATTCCTGCATTCTACCCCACTCCGGAATTTATTTCACAAATAGCGTTCAAGTACTCCAGGCTCTGGATCTTGAAAATCACATTTGTTTTCTCTTCTAGACAGCTAAGCTTTTCCTAGAAACTTCAAGATCATATTTATTCACTCAAAAGATAATGTCTTTTTTTCAGCACCACCCCCCAGCTCGAGTCAGACTGAAGGACGGAGCTGCCTCCGGGCTCATGGTGGGGCCCTGTTATATACGTGGTGACTTAATAGACCCTCAGACCCAAACTTAGTAAGTCTCCTATATATGCCAGTCTTGGTTAGTGTTTAACTTGGGGGAATTAAAGAGAAAGGGCCTGTGTTTCACCCTTAAATCAACTTGAAGTCAAATAACAGATGGACCACTGAAGATGCATATGTGTGTGTGAGAGAGAGGGACTGAGAGTTCAGCAGGGGGAGGAAATGAGCTAGAGGTGGCCACGAGAATGTTAAGTGCTCAGGTATTAACAGGAATCTAGGAGATACTGGGGGGCAATCTCCTGATGTGGAAGAGAAAATTTTGGAAGGCTGGAAATCTGGAGACACTTACAGAGATAACACCTGAATTATAATTGTAAAATAAGAAAAATAACCGAAGGAAAAATCTGCTGGAAAAGTGAAAAATTTAGCCAAATAATGTATCTTGAAGATGGGTTAAAATTCTGTCTAAATTTAATGTTCTTTTTAGATTTAGTTAGGTGAATTTATGTTGACAAAGCTAAACTTCAGCTTTGAAAACTATCTTTCAAGTATGCAGATTGTATCTTAATAAATGGCTTTCTAGGGTCAGATTTTACTTCTGCCTCGAGAGATCTCTCTGTCAAGCACACACTTAGTGAGGGGCACGATAAACACACAGGAGGCAAAGACAGAAAAGACAAATGTTAGACGTCAAGGGCAGCACGGCGGAGCGTGGTGTGTGGAGGGAGGCCGCACGGACACCTGAACGAAGGGTTGTTATACCCAGGACAGGCTCAGTGCAGAGCTAGGCCGGCGTGGAGGGCACTGTGGGCCTTGTTTATGTCCAAATCTTATTTTATCAGATGATCCAATAGATGAAGGGACTGCACAGAGTAATTATTTTGCAGTTAAACTGCCTCCCCATTTTTGGCAAGGGAAGGAAAGAGAAAATAAAGGAAGAGAAACGATGGAAACTTTGTGTGCTTCTTGTTCTCAGACCTTCCCTTCCCCTAGAGGAACCTGGGCTGGAAAAAAGATGACATCACTGAGTAAATTAATCCTGACCATAGGAGGCAAGGGAAGCTTCCGCCAGCACCCCACCACATACAAACGATGGGCTTAAAGGGAGTAAAAAGGCGATTTGAATAGCAAGCACTTAAAAAGACTCCCTTGCTCTCCACCTCCAGGTCTAACAGCCCTCCCAGAGCAGACAGAGCTTTCTAAGAGAAATGAAAATATCCTTCCTAAACACACGCAAGCACATAACAAAAGCCAAGTTAAGAAGGTTAGCGACTTAGTTGTCTCAGCAACATGTCATCAAGTTGAGATGAGCAGGAAACACAGATAACACGAGGAAGAAGGAAAACATCATAAGCCACAAAGAGGGAAAAGCCGGGATGCTGAGAAAAGAAAAGCAAAGCCCTTTTTCTTGCCGTTTCATTAAGGGGAACTTAACTTTTAAATAGCCTCTCAGAAAAGCTAAAATATAATAGAATCTGCTTTTGTGTAACCTGTGTACTTGGTGTGTGTTAAGAAATTGTGTTATCAGCTTTCCTGTGTGGTACCACGTTCAAAAGCAAAACTGTTAGGGATGTCCATATAAGTCCACAGAGAAACAAAATGGGATTTGATTGTTAAAAAATATTTTTTTGAAATTATAGGTATGGGATAAACATACAGAAATGACTAAAGGTAGATTACTTTGCTTACCTGAGCTAAAACTCATCATAATATTACAGCACAAAATGAGACAAATGGACATTTTCTCTGCCCTCATAAGGCTGTATTCAGAAAATTGCTGACATTTGGTTCCTAGGAGAGAGAAATTTGTGACTGTGGAGATGAGAAATCTACACTCTCAGCCAGGGCTGTAAACTTGTTACTGGAACAGAAGAGTAAGGGTAGCAGGAAAATGGAAGGGAAGCCGGAAAAGAGGCAGAAGAAGGTGAAGAGGGCCAGCCTATGCCACTGCTACATGCCTCTAGTTATTTGAAAACGTGTTTTCATATTGAGTCAAAAATCGACCTCCAGGTAACCTTCCAAATACTTTACCCAGAAGCCACATAGAACAAATCAGCCCTCTCTGGGCCACAGCAGTTCTTTAGATATTTGAATGATAGCACATCTTCACTTGATCTCCTCTCTGGGCTGAAGATTCTTAAAGTGTGATCTCTAAGCAGCAATATCAGCATCAACTGGAAATGTTAGAAATGCAAATTGTCAGCCCCTCTTTCCCCACTAAGGGTGAGTCCCAGCAATCTGTGGTTCAACAAGTTCTCTAAGTGATTCTGAGGGATGCTCAAATTTGAGAATCATTGCTCTAGGCTAAGAATCCATTGTTCATTCAACTCTCCCATCTTAATTCATTTATTCACTCATATATTTATCCATTAATTCATACATCAAATATTTCTGCCTTGTTGTATAACTATGAGTTTAATAGTTGATTCTATGTGCTCAGATACTGCTTTGAAAGGGTTTTCTGGAATAAGCATAATTATTGGTTGGTAGAAGTGAGTGACATGACCCTTGTTTCTCCTGTCAGAAAGACCCCTAGTATTTTGGCTACTTAGCATCTTCCCCAAGCCTTATGCTTGGGGAAAGGATTCCCTCCCAGAGATAGGGGTGAGTCATGACGTACGAGCCAGTCATTGTGGTCTCATTCCCTTTGCCAGGAATTGGTTTAGACATGAGCATGCAGCTCAGCCTTGGAAATTAGAATTTGTTCTTATACTTTATTTCTTTTATATTTCTTTAATGTCAGTTCAGTGGACTTGGGGAGGAAAGTAAACAGATATATGTGCTCCATCTTCCATCTTCAAATGAAATCTTGATTGTGTTTTAACACACTGGGCCTATGTTAACGTATCAGTTACCTTTTGCTGCATAACAAAAAACCCCAAAATTTAGCAGCTTAAAACAGCAGCTATTTTATTTGTTCACAATTTAGTGGGATAGCAATTTGAGCTGGGTTTAGCTGGGCAACTTTTCTTCTAACCTTATCTGGGGTCGTTTGGTGGCTGCAGTCATCTGGCAGCCTTACTGGGGCCTGATGGTCTAAGATGTGTGGTGGTTGGTGCTGGTTGTCAGCTATGAGGCTTGGACAGCTCATCTCTGTTCCACATGGCCTCTCCTCCAGTAAGTTAGCCTAGGCATCTTCACATGGCATTCTCAGGGAAGAATTCCAAGAAGGTATGAAATGAAGACGCAAGGCTTTTAAAACCTAGGTTCAGAAGTCATGTATTATTTCTGCCATATTCCACTGGATAGAGCAACTCATAAGGCCAGTTCAGATTCAAGGGATGGTGAAATAGATCCTACCTTTTGAGGGTAGAGCTGCAAAGTGAGATTGCAAAGGGACATACATAGCAGGATTTTGTGACTGATTTTTGCAATTTGATATTTGTGTACTTAAAACTATATGACTTTATTGTTTTTATGTAAGCAATATATACGAATATAAAATATGTAAGAAAAAGAAGGAACAATAATATTGTCTCAAATCTGTCAAGAAGTAGCCCAATAACTTGAAGTGAAAATCATTCCAGGTAGCTCTTTAAGTGTAAATGAAATAGAAAATGCAGAATAATTTTGTAAAAATTGAATCTTATTATACATATTTAGAAAAATAAAAAAGCATTAAATTGAATTTTTCTTAAATTTAACAGAAGAAACCAAGAGAAACCAAAGAAATTATGGAACTTCAGATAATATTTTTTTTACCACAAAGATATTAGATCCTAAAAGTTCTCCCTAAGGTTACAAAAAAGATTATAAAAAAATTAAGAATGCTAGAGTTTTTTTAAAGATCCACGTTTAATTTTAGACATATTGATTGACTCTCTTCTATGAAAGATAAGAAAATTAAAACTTTTAATCTTCCTCTTACCTCATTTCCCACTCCCCTCATCTTCTGAGATTTTTAGTAACATTTTTTTAAAAGTCAGAGTATAAATCATTTATATTCTACATTTGTAATTCTATGATTCTGTAATTACCACGGTTTAGTCTTATGTCTATAATTAAATGAATTTGCTGCTCCCCACCTGTCCTTGTACCACAGATTCTACTTTTCTGGATTATTTATTTTTTAAAAGTATGATTCATTTTTGATTTGCTGGATTTCCTTATCAAGTTTTTTTCAAGATGAACTGATGGTACTTGCTCTCTGGGTTCCTGCAGACTTCCAACTTTCTGTTGGTTGGCTTCACACTGAACTGGCTGGGTATAAATGTTTGGTGTCCCAACTTGTTTCCCATAAGACTCTGTGGGCATTGTTCCAGTGTCTTTGAGTATTGAACTTTGCACTGTTTCCTCTATCACACTTCTTCTGTTTACTTTTGATTGGCTGAATTTATTGTTGGCTAGGTTTTTAAAGAAGTATTCTTAGATGCTTTATTTTCCATAGTCTTTTATGTTGAGAATGTTTGTCTGTTATCTTTATGTCTGTTGTTCACCTCCTTATAGGTCATTTACATTTTTTTGGAGAGTTCTGGATGCATAATCTTTGGATCTCAATAATGCAAGAAGCTGATGCTTTGTTGATAATTCCATTTGGGAATTTTCTAGCACACGATATTAGCTCTTACTTTATAGCAGGAAATTTTCTTATATCTCTAACTGTATTTCTATTCTGCTTTGGGGCCCTTTTTCAGGGATAATTCCTAAGTTAGATGGCCTTTGTCCATTACATCTATTTTCTTCTAAGTACTTTTAAAACTTGTCTTTCTTTTCCAAGATTTATTTTTTATTATCCCAATGTCATTCCTCAATCAGTGGTTTATTCTTCAGTCAGGACTAGATTGTTCATTGATGTTTTTAACTGGTTCATTAGTTCTTTGATGATGTGACTTTGGTCTTCAGGTTATTTCATAGCTATGTAATCTCTCTTTTGGTCTCATTCTGTTGTTTTTAAATTTAGTTTTCACACTCTGTTTTTTTTTCCCTTCAGAGACAGGGTCTTACTATGCTGCCCAGGCTAGATTCGAACTCCTGGGCTCAGGTGGTCCTCCCAGTTCAGCCTCCTGAGTAGCTGTGACTACATGCCCATGCCACCACACCTGGCCGTTTTCATACTCTTGGTTATTGATTTCATGTTTTTATTAAGTTTCTCTATAGCCCAAATCAATTGCAGGAAACTTTCTTCTAAAATGAGTACTTTATCATTAGCATTCTCTATTCCTTTTGCTGTGGTAATTTGTATAATTGCCACACTTTTTCTTTTTATCTTGTCCATGTTGATGTGAGAATCTCTGTTCATCCCTCTATTTTCTCTGATTGAGTGTGGCTGAATTCTCCTTGGCTCCCTTCCTTCTGTAACTGAGATCTGTTTTTCTTCTCAGCTACAGTTTGAAGGCCAGTTAGAGGTGGGGAACCAGTGGCCTTAAGGCAAAATGTGGCCTTCCAGGTCTTTAAGTGCAGCCTTTTGACTGAATCCAAACTTCACAGAAGAAATCCTTTCATTAAAAGGGGTGAGCAGAGAAAGTTGAAGCTTTTCTTGCCTCCTTTGGTGCTTAGAAAAGAACAATCTTGAAATTGGAAGGCTGCAGCTTCCCCACCCCGTTCTGTGTTTACACTTTTGAGTCAGGGTGTGTCTGTTTCCCAGGGACGATACTTCCAGCTTCATTCAGATCATCCTTGAAATTCGGCATGGCACCATGAAAGGCCATTTTCCTCTTTCTAGAGACCCCCAAATTCCCCTATGGGTGGTAGGGGGCTTTTGTCTTGAGAGTTTTACCATGTTTACTGGGCTCAGCCCCTCGTCTTCTCTCCAGACTGCAGGCTGTTGGAGGAAGTCTCAGGATTTTGTTGGTTCACCTTTTCCCCAGTCTAGGAGCTGAGGTTTCTGGGAGCTGAGGGCAAAGTTAGGAACTTACAGAGCCACAGCATAAATTTGACTCACTTCTTGACTATCATTTTTTGAAGTCTGCAGATGTTTGGATTGTTGTTGATGAATTTTTTGCTGCTGTCATTTACTAATTTTGGATTATTTCATCAAATATGATAGAGGGAGACTATGTCTAGCTTCTTTTTGCCACATTTATCCTGAACCCCTGACATAACTTTATTTTTATATAGTCATATATTTTGATTGCTTCCTTTGAGATTTTAAAGTGGTTATATAAGGCATTTTTTTCAAATGTACTTTTTTCTTCTACGAAGTGTAGTAAGGTCTCTTTTTACTTCTTTACTTCTGACAATTCCCCCAATACAGTAAAGAATGGTGATAGCTAAGAATAGGAAAAAACATCACAAATTAATGACAGTTATAAAACAATATTAAACAAAGCAAAAAACACCTCACAACTTTTGCTGAATCCCACAATTGAGCCCAGAGTCAAGATTTTCACACAGATAACATTATCTTGTTTGGGAAGGGTAATAGCCTCAGGTTCTAGATGAGTAAAATGGGATTCAGGGACTTTGAATTATCTTAAAGCTCAAGGTCACACAGCTAATAAACACCAGAGTTGTACTTTAAATGCAGGTCTGCGTTGGACTAGGCCCACAGTTTCCTTCCAGTACTCCTCTGGGAAATAGCCTAGAAGAATCCTGTGTTTTTCAGTTGGAGGGAGAACCCGAGGTAGCTGAGACAATAGCTCTACCAGACAGAGAAGGGATGGAGGTGGACAGCTCAATCTGTTAGTAAATTGTACCTGATTCATGACAGTTCCCTAAGGGATAGGCTCGCCTCAAAAATTTTAAAGCATGGTCATCTTTATGTTTGGGCTTTAGAGGAAGGCCTAATGGAATTTAAGGGAGGAGAGACTCAGGGGTGTTTCTCTCTGTTGTAGGAGACTGTATGAATCACCTATTGTGTAACAAAATATCTCAAACTCTGTACCTTCAAACAACAATCATTCATTCTCAGCCATGCACCTATCAGTCACTGGAGGTGGGCCAATCTAGGTCTGACAGGCCTGACTGCAGGTTGCAAGTTGGATCCAGGTTTACTCCAGGTATCTTTTACCCTCCTTGCTTCCGTGGACTGCCTGGGTTATGTTCTTGTCATGGTAGTGGCAGAAGTGCAAGAAAGCAGACCCATGCAAGCAAGCACATTGTGATTTGCTCCAGTCATGTTTGCTAACATTTCATTGGCCAAAGCGAATAGCATGGCTGAGCTCTAGATCAAAGCCCTCCAGTAAGAGAAATGGCAAAGTCATTTGGGAAAGGACATGAATGCAAGGAGGGGTAAAGAACTGAGATCAATAATTTAATCAACCGCAGGGACTAGGAAGATTTTTTTGTCCCAATATTTAGTTTTAATATTGTATTTTTTTTTTTTTTTGAGACAGGGGCTTGCTCTGTTGCAGGGGCTAGAGTGCCATCATGTCATCATAGCTCAAACTCCTAGGCTTAAGCAATCTTCCTGCCTCAGCCTCCCATGTAGCTGGGACTTAAAAGCACATACCACCATGCCTGGCTAATTTTCCTGTTTTTTGTAGAGATGGGGTTGGTTTCACTCTTGCTCAGTCAGCTGGTCTCGATCTCTTGGCCTCAAGCAATATTCCTGCCTCTGCCTCCTAAAGTGCTAGGATTACAGGTGTAAACCCCTGTGCCTGGCCTAGGAAGATTTTTTAAAAGCAGACAAGAAAAATAGCACAAAAGCCCTGAGAACTAAAGGCATTAAATTGAGAAGGTTCTGTCTTGTTTGGGGAGGTTATCTCTGGAAATACAAAGTACAGGCTCTGTGGGTAACTCAAGAACTATCCTAATGAGATCTGAGATTGAATGATGAGGACAGAAATACAGCCTTAATAAAAGTCAGAAATGACCCTTTGTCTTGGGGCCGTATTTATCTCAGACACTATTTTGCTAGGCTGCAATCCTCAGTGGAACAAGGATTATTTCTGTGTTTTTCTTTGCTATTTTCCTGGCACTTAATTCAGTCCTTTGCACATCATAGGGGTATCGCAGTTCTTTACTGAATTAATGAATGAATACATGACTGAATGAATAAAACAGGGAAGCTATGTTTGAGGAAAATTTTAAGCTGCTGCTCTTTCCTGTGGCTTGCACAAAAAAATCTGAATAACTGGGCAGTGGCAAGTTGGGGCTGAACCAGAATCTAGTGAAAACATGGGCTCAGACTGGAAGTCCAGTTTCAGATCAGAGACCTCTCAACTGTGAGTATTAATCAACAATTAACCCTATGCTTCACATTCTGGGGAAGTGTTAATAATAAAAAAATAACCCTGAAGAAAATGTGTGGCCTAAAATTGATCCAGAGAAGAGTTAAAAAGAGGAAGTGGACACAAGCACTTTTCCAGATTGAAGAAAGAACCATCCAGGGACTTCCTTTCACAAACCAGATGGCAGCGTCCAGCTGGCTGCCCTAGAGGTACTGAAATTAGAAGGACTCAGTGGCCAAGCAGACCCGCCCACTTGCAGGGCTGTGGGAGGCCCTGGATGCTGGGGTTTGTAATTATCTCCCAACTGAGTTTTTGTGTGGTAACATAGCTGGCAGAGCTAAAGCTACTGCAGCATTTTCTGTATTAATTTGAACTTGCCTCAAGTCATATTATTTTATGGATGTAAAGACATAATGCTGGTTAGATCAACATTTAGGTCCTGATATATATATATATATACATATATATATACATACATATATATATACACATACACACATAGGATGGTGGTGGTGGATTGGAGGTGGGGAAGTTACAAAAATATGTTTCTTACTTTCTAATACCATTGGTGGTGATGTAACCTCGCCTACCTTTTTGAAGAGTAAATCAGTGATAATTATCAAAGTGTTAAATGTGCACTACGTTTGGCACTAGCAGGGGCTTTTCCGTGAGGGCTTTGTGGGCCATGTTAAGGCATTTTGTCCATATCTAAGGAGCAGAAGGAAACTGTTGTAGTGTTCATAAAGCAAGAAGGGCTGGAATTTGAGGTTAGTGATCGGATCAGATTCCTCATCTGAGAAGGTACCGACTGAGAGACAACTGCAGATGTTTAGGTGAGAGAAGATGGTAGCTTGGGCTGAAGTGGTGATAGAAATGGAAAGGAGGGGTGCATTGGAGTGAATCACAGAAGCATATTTACTAGGAGCTGGTAAATGATTGGCTCTGGGGAGATGTCAAGAGGGAAAAGCGTGCCAAGAAAAACAGCTCAGTTTTTATTGGATAGATGATGGCAGTTCTCTTCACTCAGATGGGCTTGCTTTTGGATTGCAAAATACTATGCAGACATTAATAAGGATAAGGTAGATCAGTCTTTCAAATTATTTAGACATGGGCAAATGTCCATAATATATTATAGAGTTTAAATATTAGGTTACAAAATGGTAGAAATAATATTTTAAAATATGTTAACATCGATTTATCTATCAATTTTTACAATCCTTTGAAATTTGGGAATATAGGCACCACGTTACTATCAGTGTTTATTTCTAGAGTGTGGGTGGAATTATAGGGGACTTTCACTTTCTCCTTAACATACTTTTACATTATTTGGTGATTCTATAACAAATACGCTATAATTTGATAATATTCCAGTAGCTGACCAGAAGGGGAGTTTAAAGGCTGAGGGCTGAGTATTTAAGGGTCAGTACTTCTAGAGACCTAATGGAGCCTGAAGGAATATATAGAGAGGAGCCAGTGAAAGGAAGAGCGGCTTTGGAAGAAATCCCCGATGCTTTTACCGTTTGTGGCAGACAAACCTGCGGGTACGAATAGACAACGTCCCTGGACCGTGCAGTGCAGTGTGGTAAGAGCTATGGGGTTGTGGGGCTGCAGCCAGTCTGCAGGGTGGCAGAGGAAGGTAGGAGGATGGCCATGTATCTCTGGTGCATGAAATGTTCAAAAAAGGGAATAAAACCTGAGCAGGCAGAAATGAAAACTTGAAAGGTTTCTGCAGTTTATGTTTTTCTGTTCTTTTTTTTCTGAAGTTCTATCCATCTCTACATGGAGCCACAAACACAGAGACACCATACCCATCAGTAAGACTGCTTGTCAAGGATGCCTGCAGTCAGCCCAAATGTGAGATGGTTTAATCCTCTAATTATAGATGACTCCAGTAGCAACAGGCGTTCTGAGCCCCCAGCCAGGATCACAAGAGACAAAATCCTGGCTCCTTCAGGTAAATCCTGCGATTACCCAGCATAGGAAAAAGGTGGGATCTGAAGGGTTCTTTATTGGAAGTCCACATGAGCACTGGCTTTCTGAAGCCTGGCTTCACAGACCCCATGTGGTGCCCATCAGCTCAGCCTTTTTTCACCACACAATCCAGATCATGCTGTTCAACCTGCCAACCAATCTGAGGTGTGAGCTGCAATTAGGAATTCTTTCATTTTCAACCCTGGGTATTTAATGCAGCACAGCATAGTGTGGCCTGTTGGGTTTGGATCCAGCTCCACCACTTAACCCAGTGGTACGAGTTTTGAAAAGTTGCTCTCTGTGCCTCAGTTTCCTTACCTGCAAAATGATTACAATACTAGTACCTACTTCATATGATCATTGTGCGAACATTGAAGGAGTTACACGTGAGACTCTTAGGGTTGCCCCTGCAAAGAATAAGCACTCAGTAAATGCTGACCATTTTTATTAATATTTATTATATTCTGATGGGTTTTAGAGGTCCTCAGAGTACGTCAGCCACTGCCTATGTTGTCAGTATTTGGGCATACAGTGAAGGTCCTCCAAGATTTTGGAAATGAGGAAAATAAGGTTTTACTCTGAGGATGAAAGAGGAAAGATAAATACATATTAATAGTAGACCACAACGAAGTCACCTCAAAGTGATGGAATGGCTCCCAAGCAAGCAGGGCTCAACTGTAGCCACTCACCATTCATTCCTTCATTCATTAAATGACTGTGGGTGCTACCATGTCTCAGGTACCAGGCTGGGTGCTAGATGTAAATTAGGACTTGGTGCTTGCCTTTGTGGAACTCACCAAACTGTGGGGGAACTGGGCAATAAAGGAGACTGAACGAGTTGTGTTAGTTGTTACAGAGTAAAGAAAGAGGGTGCTCTTGGAGGGGGTGCAGTTGGCTGTATAGTATTCCATTGTATGACTATAACACACTATATTTGACTTTTCTATTGTTGGTGGATAATAAGATGGTTTGTGTGTGTGTGTGTGTGTGTGTGTGTGTGTGTGCGTGAGTGGCAATTACAAACAAAGCTGCTATGAACATTCTTACATGTGTGTTCTGGTACACAGAGTCAGTTTTGATAAGTTGTAATTTTCTAGGGATTGTCCCTTCAGTACCAAGGTCAGGGTGGTGGGAGCTGTGCACCCTGGATTTATGCAGTAAGGTAGTTCATTGCCTGTAGAGAATTTGAAAGTAATGTCAGCAATTCCAAATAACCACACCTCCGATCTTTTATTGCTTACACTCTAAAAGACAATAGGCTGAGATTTCTGTTGCATTTTCATAATATATGTAAGCTTCGAATTGAAGCTTTAAAAAACTTACTTTTAAAACACACTGTATTCTATCTATGTAAAAGTCAATTTGGAGAATTCTTAGTTACAGAGTTACCTCTTAAAACACTTGGACTCAGCTACATGCCTTTGTTTCTAGGGTAAGTTTGTAACAGTTTCTAATATTGGAGCTTGCCTACTTTGGGTGCAGATAATATCTCCAACTCCTGTGTTACTATGTGTTCTTGGGTTTAAATAGTAGATTAGAAATTAACAATGTTAACATGGTGATTGGAAAAACAAAGAAATAGAACTTGAATTACATAAATTCTAACCTTGTGGGACCACTTGAAGTTTTCAAACTTTGTAGAGATGTTTGAAAGTGGCTAGAATCATGGACAGTATTGCAATATCTGGAATTTATTGGGAAATGAGATTTTTATGAATAGTGGCTAAGCTTAACATTGTGTTTAAGACTCTTCTTAACTACTTGTGTATATGTTCCTTTCTATGTAAGATATTTTTCAAAAATTAAATTAAAAAATGAGTTTTGCTCAACTCTGAGCAAAGATAGATTGACAAATCTGGCTAGACTGTCTATGGCATGAATATGTGAAGAAGATCAATCTTGATGAAATCATTGACAACTTTGCATCAGTTTAGGCAAAAAAATAGAAATTATACTATTTATATTCATTGCTGTGATGGATCAATATGTAAGCATGAGTATTTTCTCTTTAAAAATACATTAAGGCAATTAAAAAGAAATTAATCTATTGATTTTTCATCCTTTCATCTGTAATATTTATTTTATTAGGCTGGGCATAGTGGTTCACACCTGTAGTCCCAGATACTCAGGAGGCCCGAGGCAGGAGGATCACTTGAGCCCAGGAGTTTGAGGTTACAGTGAGCTGTGATTGTGCCACTACACTCCAACCTCGGCAGCAGAGTAAGACCCTGTCTCTAAGGGAAAAAAATTGGGGGGGGGGCAGTATGTTTCTTTATGTGTTTACTAGCATATGGTATTTAATAAAAGAAAATTTTCACTGTCTGTGTTTCTCTTCTGCCCATTATTATTACTTGTTTGATTATATGATTATGTCTGGAAATAATGTTGTTAAATAAAAGACGAAAATGTTAAAAATGATCTGTTGTGGGTGTCAAATATGTCACTGTGTCAATTTCATCTACATTTTTGAATTTATAGGTATTAAGTTGCTCATAATTTTCTCTCATCTGTTTGATGTCTTCATAATCTAAATTGTTTCCTTTGTGAGTTATCTATGCCATCTCTTACCATTCCAAAGAATCAACTTTGGCTTTGTTTCCCTTCTCTCTTATGTGTTTATTCTGTTTCATTTATTTCTGCTATATGGTCTCTCCTAGTTTTTTCCCCCTTCTTTTCCTAAGTTTTTAAGATGGATGCTTGGCTAATTTTTTTTACAAATAGGTACATTTTAAAGCTAATATTTTCTGTATGTTTCAGTGCAGAGTTTTTCATTGTCATTTAGCTCTAAGTGTTTTAGAATTTCCATTATTTCCATTATTTCTTCTATGACCTATGGCTATTAATATATATTAATTTCTAAATATTTGAGAATCAAAAAATTATTGTTTTAATACTGTTTCTGGTTTAACTGTATTGTGGTCAGAGAACATATTCTGATCTCAGTCCTCAGAAATTTGTTGAGACTTGCTTTATGGTTCATTATGTGATGTTTTTTAAACGTGTGTATGTTTGCAAAAAATTGTACATTCTGCAGTTGTTGGGCTGTTGGTGGACATTCTCTAGATGTTTATTTGGTCAAGTTCGTTAATCCCTGTTTTAGTCCATTTGTACTGCTATAATAGAATACCTTAGACTGGGTAATTTACAAACAACAGAAATTTATTTTCTCACAATATTCAGAGGCTGAGAAGTCTCAGATCAAGGTGCCAGCAGATTCAGTGTCTGGTGAAGGCTTGCTCTCTGTTTCCAGGATGGTGACTCTTGCTACATCTTTGCGTGGTAGAAGGAGTAAAAAAGGGAAGAGTGCTGTGTCCTCACGTGGTGGGAGGAGCAGGAGGACAAAGAGGGATGAACTTGGTCCCTCATTCCCTTCTATAAGGGCACTAAGCACATCCAGGAGGGCAGAACCTCTCCTGGCTTAATCACCTCCCAAAGTTTCTACCTCTTAATATCATAATGACATTAATAACCTTGGGGTTTAAGTTCCAATACGTGAATTTGGAGCAATACAGACACTCACATGATAGCAGGGTTGTTTTTCAAATCTTCTGTCTCCTCACTAATTTTTAACAGCATATTCTATCAATCACTGAAAGAGATGTTTTGAAATATTCACAAATTGTGGATATTTATTTTTCCACTTGTTCTGTTAATTTTTTGCATTATGTATTTTAGGCCATGTTACTAAATGTAAATAAACTTATTTATAAACTTAAAATTTAAATAAACTTAAAATTCCTCATGAATTGAACCTTTTTATTGTTGTGAACTGATAGTCCTTACCTCTAGGACTGATTTTCACCTCAAATTCTGCTTTGTCTGACATTAATATAGCAACACTTTCTTTTTGTTAGTATTTTCATGCTACCTTTCACTTTCAACTTTTCTATATGTTTATATTTTATAGTCTTTTGAAAACAGTGTATAATTGAATTTTATATTTTTTCTAACCTAATTTTTTCTTTAATTGAAGCATTGTTGATTTATAGTCATCATAATTACTGATATATTTGGAATTTTTAAAGCTGCATGTTTTCAATACAAATTTTATGCTATTCCTCCCTTTTCATTTTCATTTTTACTTTATTTTTCCACCTTTTTAATTTTTAGGGTATTAGATACTCTGTTTATATTCTTTTAGAAGTTACTCTAGAGATTACAAAAATACATCTTTAAAGTATAAAGGAACAAAGTTAAGGAATAACTTTTATCTATCTTCCAAATAAAGTTAGAACATTATAACTCCATTTATCATAACTTTTACTTATATATTATTACTATTTTGTAATAATACCTTATTTATTTTTAACCCTATTAGGCATCATTATTACTGATTTATACAATCACTATGCATTGATAATTCCCATTTATTTCCACTCAATTTTCACTTCATACCTCTTTATACTTCAGACCTTCAATCTGGGATCACTGCTCATGGCATATCTTTTAGAATTTTTTTTCAGTGAAATTATGCTGCTGATGAACTTTGTCAGTGTTTTTCTGAAATGTCTTTATCTTCTCTCTTCAAAGATATTTTTGCGGCCGGGCGCGGTGGCTCACGCCTGTAATCCTAGCAGTCTGGGAGGCCGAGGCGGGTGGATAGCTCAAGGTCAGGAGTTCAAGACCAGCCTGAGCAAGAGAGAGACCCCGTCTCTACTATAAAAATAGAAAGAAATTAATTGGCCAACTAAAAAATATATATGTAAAAAAAATTAGCCGGGCATGGTGGCA
>CAUYRT010069668.1:0-11643 GCA_963574885.1 Lepilemur ruficaudatus
AAGAAGAAGAAAAGGAAATTGTTCTTGTTTGACGTCCCTTTGAAAAGAGAACAGAAGACAGACCAACAGGAACACCTGTTGGGAGAAGAATGGGCACCCCTCTCTGTGCAAATGAAGGATTCTCGTATTCAGCCCGCTTCACTCCCTGACCTTTGCACCTGGCCAGTGGAAGGCAGGGGCCTGATCATGTCATCTCTGCATGTCCCTACTCCTAATCCTGACCCCATGACCCACCTGTAGTGGCTCTGAGTGTGTTGTGAGCATGGAGGTTAACTACCACGGTCATGTCCACGGCGTTGCTAGTGGCACTTACAGGGCCAGCACTTGCAGGTTCATGCGTTTTGATGGGGGACTCCTGGCAGGAAAGCCTTGGTTTTGGAAGTCCTTGTTTCCTCGCTGGGCGTTGGTTTCCCCGTGAGTAGGATGGATGAAGGGCTGGGACAGAGGGTCGGTTCTCTTCCAGCTTTCATATCGTATGTTTCCAAATCCAAGGGAACGAAACTTTACAGAAGAATTTCAGGCAGGTGGTAGAGCAGCAGCTGATAAAGCAGCTCTTAGATCATGCGCTGAGGCTGCGGCTACTGGAAAGACCAGCCCCGTTTCCATGCTGTCCCCACCCTCCTCACACACACACACACACGCACACACGCACAAATGCACATGCACACACATGCAGGCACACACACATATGCACATGCACATGCAGTCAGGCACGTGCTGCCAGTGAGATCCCATCAAACCTGCCCGGCACCCTCCACACACTGTGCCCTGAGTGCTATGAGCTAACCGAATCTTCCTTTCAAAGTCCCATCCCCAGGGGCGCTTCTTACGCTTTATTATCCCCGTCTCTGTCTGCAGTCATTTCACTCCCTGCATGGGTTCTCTAGTCCTGCGAGCTAGAAGTACCTGGGATTTTTTTTATGTCAAGATAATAGAAGCCACCGAATACACACCCATACGAGCCAGCAAGTACTATTTAGAGAAGAGTAGAGGGGGAGGCTGTCTTTGAACCATCTGAGAATAGTGCCGTAGGTCCCACGTGGCACCCTTCAGGTCCTGCTAGTATGGGTCTGCTGTTTGGGTCAAGAAAATAAACAAGCAGAGTCACAGACTGTCCTGTCTGGGGCTCCAGTCCAGCCAGCCATTTGGAGACCCGAACGCTGTCCATCCCACTGGAGGCAGAGGATAGGGGGTGGGCGTGGTGCTGAGTTGCCCAAGGCCACTGTGGGTCCCACGGGAAGAAACACCAACCGTGGGTCAGTCGTGGGCCGTCTTGTGTGGCCAGTGTTCTGCCAGGCCCAGCTGAGTCCTGGGCACCATTTGTCTACTGGTCTGTGCAGGCGAAAGGGACAGGCACAGGCCTTGGAGCTAAGTGGTCAGATAAAAACAGCAACAATAGGAGATGCCGCAGGCTACAGGCTGTGCTAGGTGCTGTGCATCAGCTGCTTCATGTCGTCCCCCCATAGCCCGTGATGGGGTACTACTGTTGTCCCATTTCACAGAAGAGGAAACTAAGGCATGGAGAGGTCTAATAACTTGCACTGTAATCTCAGCGTAGAAGGACAGAGAAATACCTGCAGCATTCGGGAAATTTTGCCTTTTCCCTAAATCCCGGGGAAATAGAGGCCTGGCATGTCCTGTGTGGCTGTTTTGAAAGGGAAGCCCACGCATATGAATTTGCCTTGACCTTTGGAGCCATTGGTTTAGCCAAAGGCAAGCCCAGTGACAATGGGTGTGAGTGGAGGGGCCGGCCCCAGAACAGAAGTCCTGGGCGTGAGTGAGCTGCGGTCGCCCCCTCACTGTGCCCCACTCCCCGCCCCCATCAGCCCACCTGCCTGCCCTGGATGTCCTCGCTGGCTTGGAGATTGATGTCCCGAGAGCAGGAGGCCCTCATTAGCCATGCCATGGAGGTCAGGAGCACAGCTGTCATCTTTAATTTGTCCAAACCTGATGACAGCCTTAGCTGATTGGTCAGTTCCAGCTGCAAGGTGAGGTCTTGGGGCTCCTTGTCCCTGTCTTAGCTGAAATGGAAAGTGGGCCCCAGCCCCGAGAGCCAGCCTCTCTCTGGCTTCAGTTCGGCCGAGGTGCACAGAGCTCTGCGCTGTGCCAGGCCTGTACCGGGCTCTGCCTTGCTCAGTAATGCACATCCGTCCCCAGCTGCCCACCTGTCTGGCTGTGTAAACCTGCAACTTAATTCCACCCACTCCAGATTCAGCGGCCTTTGGGGACCTGGGTGAAGTGAATAAATGTGGGCCTGCCTGCCTTGTCTGGCTCCAGTGGAGCCCGGGAGGTAACGTGCTGACTGCACTGGGCTGGGCAGGCCTCCCAGGACCCCTGTCCATTGCAGGGCATACTGGCCTCGCAGCTGGGCTGGGCTGATTCCCCATCGCCGGGCCGGCCGCAGGCAGCAGGGGCAGAGAATCCCCACACAGGACGGTGGGCCAGGCAGCCCAGCCCACACCTGAGCTCTGAGCACAGCCACCTGCGTGTCCAGCCCAGGTGAGGGACCTGAGGCACCAACCCAGAGGCCAAGAGAGCCAGGCCCCGAGTAAGTGTGGCAGAGAGGCCTGGGGAGGTGGACAGACAGAGACTGGCAAAGACAGGAACCAGGAGACACCCTGAGAAGACAGACTATGCAGAGACACTGACACAAGAGACAGGGAAATGAAGACAGAGGCAAAGGCAGAGAGAGATTTGAAAAAACACTGGCGAGAAAGCCACAAAGATGAAGTAATACACAAAGGCCCAGAGACACAGAGAGAAAGAGCCGGCAGCACACAAGCACGGGTTGCATCCCAGTGCAGGAGTGGCCAGAGCCGTGCACTTGCTGTGTCCTGTCTCTGCCACAAACCTAAGGCAGTCATCTGTCCCCTCTGTGCCTGAGCCAGCAGGGCTGTCCTGGCCCCAGAGGAGACACTGCCCGGCCTTTGCTTCTCCTGTTCCCGTCTGGGATGCCTGGCACACCCCAGCCCCAGCTGCCACATCTGACTAAATCATTCCCGTCCTTAAATGCCACCTCTTCTGGGAAGCCTTCCCTGACTGCCCCTCTCCCTGACACACACACCCCCCCCCCAGGGTATCACATCCCTGCTGGGGAGCTGTTCTTATCTTCCATCCAGCCACCCTCCCGTTCTGTCTGGAGCTCCTTGAGTGAGGGCAGGGACCACAGGATTTCAGTGCGGGCAACCACATCTCTATTGATTTGAGGATTTGTCTTCATTACCCAGGGCCTCCTGTCTGTCTCGGAGCCTGAAGGAGGCAGTAAATTAAAATCGATGGTGAACAACGAATAAGCAAACACAGGCCGCCCTCCGCTCCCCAAACCTGAGCTCCCCGCCAGGTCGCCAGGTCTGCGCTGCCTCCACTGCCGCCTCCCTGCCTGGGGCCGTCCCCAGGGCCCTTCCATGGTGGCCTGGAAGGGGGACCAAGGAAGGAAGTCTCCCCAGGTGCCACGCCCTCGCCACACAGGTGCCAGCCCCCTGGGGTGGACCTGCGGCTGTCCCCATGGCACAGATGCGGCCCTGAGGCTGGGGTGGTCAGGTTGGTGGCCCGTCCTGGGCGTCGGGGAGGGAGGCGGGCTCTGAGCCTCTTCTGCCAGTGCACCCCTCCCTGTGAGGATGGGCTCCCCGGCCTCCGGGCCACCTCTCCCCCGTCCAGGCCCTCGTTCTCCAGGGCCCTGGGGGGAATTACCAAAGCAAAGGCAGAGCGCATTCCCCCAGCCCTGCGGTGGGTTTGGAGAAGAGCTGGCTCTGTGTGAACAGTGCACTCTCCCCTCAAGGGCCCACTTATCCTGTGTCCATGGCAACTGGCCTCCAGTAGCCGCTCCCCCGTTTGTCCCTTGCCCAGGCTGAGGCCCCCGGCGACGTCCCCCTTGAGTGTCTCTCCAGGGGGAGGCCGTGAGAGGAGCCTGCTTAGAGGAAAGCCCATCTGCTGTGGGGAGACAGAGGCGGCAGACGATCTCTGGGGTCTCCTTGCCCCCGGCCGGCCACCATCCGGTCCTGCCGTCCTGGCACAGTGCTGTTTCCTGTCCTGGGAGGGTTTTCAGGAAACAGCCAGTGTTTCCCGAGTGCCCACTTTGCCCAAGGCCCGGCGGTGGGGGCTGAGGCGTGGCCTGGCCCTCAAGTGGCCCTGGGGACAGCTGCGGGAGCCAGGGCGGGCGTTCGCAGGGAAGGAAGAGCGATGCCAGACAGTGTCTGGTGGGGAGAGGAGGAAGGGCCGGTCCCCAACCTCTCCCTGGGCCTGAGGACACTTGTCAAGAGAGGTACAGTCCAGTGGGTCCCTGGGGGCGAATTGGATTCTAATCTTCAAAAATGTTTATAGGCTTGTATAGGTTTTAAAACTTGCAAAGCCTTTTGTCCTACGTGCCCTTATTCTATGGGTGGTTATTTTTGTCTCTGTTTTGCAGATGAGGAGAGTGAGGTTGGAAGAGGTTAAGGTGCTTGCCCAGGAGCGCAGGCAGAGCTCAGCCCCAGCCAGTGCAGTGAACTAGAAGTCTCCCTCCCGCACTCCAGCCTCGGGCTGGGACAGGGAAAGGGCCCTTGGAGAACATGGACGGGCCTGCCGAGAAGACAGGGGCGGCCTGGCCGCCTGGAGGGGAGGATTTCGGAGGGAGCAGGGCCATTAGGGTGAGGCAGGTCCCATGGGTGGGAGGTCCCGTGTGAGGTGGGAGAGCAATGATTCTGGCCGTAGACATCCCAGCTCTGCCTCTGAATGTGCTTCATGGGACATCATGCTCGTTCCCACCGTCTTGCGAAGCCCAGCTTGGGATCCCATGACCCCTCGGAAGAGGCAAGGGCACCCCTGTGAGGGTGGCCAGACACTGCCCATGTTACCTCTTGTAAAGCTCACAAGAACTGGGGAGGAAGCCATCATCCCCCTGTTTCATAGATGAGCCTACTGAGCGCACAGAGAGGTAAAGAAACTGGGCCAATGTCACACAGCTGGGAAGCGGCAGAAACAGGACACAAGCCTGAGTCTGTCTGTCTCTTTGCCACCCCACATTCCCCTCCTGCCGCCACCAAAGCAGAGCCCCACACTCAGGAGGCGTCTCCGTGGCATTTCAGGCCGAGCACCCTGCCCCCTGTGCAGGTGGGGCAGGGACAGACAGTCTGCGTCTCTGCAGCGGCGCCAGCCTGGTGGGCTGGGGAGGGCTAATTGGGAATGTCTGTGTACTCCCCAGGGCCTAATCATCATTCCTTTACATTAAAAAAAATTTTTTGTTGTTTTTAGTATGCAAAATTTTCCACCATCTGCTTTGCCTTGGCAGAATGTTTGCTGAAAATATCTCTCTTCCTCTCTAATTCCCATAATTTCTGGGGGCTTTGGGAGCCTCCAAGCAGAGCAGCCGAAGCTCACAAGTGCCTCCCGAGCTCACAGGCTGCCGCCGGCTGTCCTTGTGCCAGGCAGCGATGTTGTGTGGCCCAAGAGGGACATCTCCCTGCCTCCTGACCAGGGCAGGGCCTCAGGAGTCTCTGCCGATAGGCTGACCCAAAGTTGAATCCCGAGATTCAGGCCCAGGTGGCCACTCAGGTCAGCCCCTGTGTTTTTTCAGCAAAGCCTGGACAGGGGTCTGGGGTCATGGAGAGAGGCAGTGCCCAAGCAGAGCCTGGAAGCAGCCCCTCCCCCGCCAAATCCCAATGCAGTGCTGTGAGGCCAAACAGCCAGCATCCCACCTGTCCCATAGACTGTGCCAGGACAGCAGTTGTCACATGTGTCCTTTGAGCAGTCAAAAAAGACTTTCAGAAGGGAAGACTCTTCCCCCTACTTGATGTACCAAAACTCTGTGTTTCCATGGAGATAGTCAAATTGCAAATCCAGCCAAGAGTGAACTGGGAGGGGGGAAGCTGGCCTCTCCCTAGAGAAGTGGGCACGGCTGGCCCCAGGGCTGGCCGATGCTGAGTGCCGAGCAGGCAGGCGGCCCTTCTGGGCCACGATGGGGAAATCTCGGGGATGCCCGGTCCCCGGCAAGGGGCACAGACCACTGTGGAGGGAGCTCAGGAGGGGAGGTCCTGCCCCCTGCCTGCCCGGCGGCCGTGCCCGGGAGAACCCATTCGATGATACCTCCTTCTTGGGAAGGCTACCGGGACAGGCTTCTCCCTGGAGTTCCACCATCTTCCATCTGAAAAGTCAGGCGTGGGCAGAAGACAGTGCTCATCAGCACACCATCCCAGACTCAGCCTTTGGGGAATTAGAGGAAAGAGAGAAAAAAAGTCAGCCTTCAGATACACTGAGTGTTTGGCTGAGGCTGGAAGAGCAAGGGCCAAGAGATCTATGAGTCTGAAGGCTTTGTTAATAGACCTGGGAGATTGACGGTCACAGCTGCTGTGCAGGGAGGGTGGTGGCCACGGCAATCGAATGGCAAATTAGCCAAGGTTTGGGTTTTACAGTGAGATCTCAGGGGCAGGAAGGAGAAAAGGCTTCTTCCTTCGCAACCGGAGGAACCCGTGACTATCTGCGTACACAGCACTTGCGCCGGGCTGGGGGCCACTCTAGGTGGCATCTCCGTGTGTCCCTTCCCCACTGACAGTGAATGCTGAGGCCAGGTGTGGACACTGCCACGTCCTTTGGTTTGTTTCTTTCGAGTGGCGTTTATTAGGGAGGATTAGAGATGGGATTTGGGTCTGCACCACAAAGACCTCTAAGCTGAGGCCTGGCCCCAGCTTGGAAGCCCAGACACACTGTGCACACGTGCTCCAGCCAGAGCAGGATGTGTCGTTGGCCGGCCCGTCTCTGCTCTGTGACACCTTTGTAAGATCAATTGTCATCTGAGGCTATTCGCCCCTCTTCCATGGCCGTGGTCCTGGCCCTTTGGGGCGTTTATAAAAGGAGAGAAAGAACAAGTCGACTGCCTGTAACTTGGGGAGGTTTTCTGCCTTTTTGTTTTTTAACCCTCGTGCAACCCAGGCGCCACATGAGGACTAGGCAGTGTGGTGTCCTATATCCACCACCAGGGTTGCCGTTTGGGGCAAGACGCATAACTCACAGCAAACACTGTTCTCCCAACGTAGCATGGCACAGTCATCTTGCAATTTTAGCCTGCTCTCAGCCCAGCTCTGTGACCATGTATGACAGATGACAAAACAGGGAAGATGGTGGGGAAATGGGGTAGATGACTTTGCCGCCATAACCCGAGTCCTGGGACGTCCCATCTTATCGGCTCCTCCTCAGCCCTTTGACATCTGCCCATTAGCACCAAAGGACCCAAGTATTACTGGACACCCCAGGACCCCATGCCTACCCCCAACCCCAGATTACACAGATCTTGCATGTCAGCCATGGGGAAGATGGAACATTCCGAGTTAGAAAGCATGCATAGATTGTAGCATCTCTGCCAGAGAGGTGAGGAAACCAACCTGGAGGTCAGGTTGTTCTCCACAGGGCTGACCCCCTGCTTAGCATTTTAGCAGCATGGCTCCTGGACGCTTCCCTCTCCCAGGGAGGATTAGCCACAGTCCTCAATTCCTTTGCAGCTGCCCCAAGGGAGACAAGACAGCCATTTGCTCCAGGCATCCAACAGGAATCCCTGTCTCCTGCCCACATCCTCTTGCCCTCTTTATCATGGAGCCCACCAGGTTGGTGTTTAGTTAGGGAGTGAGTAAGTCAAAATTATGGCCAGACTTGGTGGCTCATGCCTGTAATCCTAGCACTCTGGGAGGCTGAGGCAGGAGGATCGCTTGAGCTCAGGAGTTCAAGGCCAGCCTGAGCAAAAGTGAGACCCTGTCTCTACTAAAAGTAGAAAAATTAGCTGGGGGTCGTGGCGCATGCCTATAGTCCCAGCTACTGGGGAGGCTGAGGCAGGAGAATCACTTGAGTCCAGTAACTGGAGGATGTGGTGAGCTAGGCTGATGCCACTGCACTCTAGCCAGGGCAACGGAGTGAGACTCTGTCTCAAAAAAAAGCCCCACTGTATAAATGCTTGTAAAACCGATGCCAGTGGGGTCCAGCCTTAGTGGATTCATGATCGGTCCAGGACCTGAGAAGCAGTGGCACAACAAGTCAGGTTCTTACTTGCATTTCTCAGGTACTATGAAGGAAGCACATGGACCACGACCGGCCTCATGCCCATCTCCTCCTGATGCTGCATCACAAGAGCCCGAAAAGCCAAAGCAGAGCTCTTCCTGGCAGGCAGGGAGGGGAAACCAGAGCAGGAAAAGGCAGAGCCCTGAGCAGACGGAGGAAGGAAACGCCAGGATCTCTCACGTGCTCATCGCTCTTGCCTCGCCTGCGGGGCCGGGTCCCCAGCAGGGAGAGCCACGCCAGCCTCATCTGTGGGCGAGAGTTGCTCTCAGCCCTCAAAGAGCCCCACGGTCAGGTGGGGGATGCTGACACGCAGAGAGTGGTCGGTGCAGTCACAGCAGAGAGCACAGGGCGTTCAGCTGGCCAGGGCGTGGGGATGGGGAGGGCTTCCTGGAGGAGGTGGTGCCTGAACGGAGCCTCTAGAAGAGGCGTGGGCAGGGCTGCCTGGGTGGAGGGAAGCGAGTCCTGGTGGGAAGCGGCGGCCGTCAGTTTGGCAGAAGCGGCAAGCCAGGTGGGCTGGAGGAGCCTGGGCGGGGCAGCAGGTGCTGTGGACGCAGCTGGAGAGGCAGACAGAGGGCGGGGACTTGGCGAGATCCTGGGGGCCGTGAGAGCCTTGAGAGAGGGTACAGCTAGGACTGTGTTTTCGCTGGAGCGTCCCCCGCTGGGCAGAAGAGAAATGACAGGGAAGCACCTGCAGGTGGGGCCCAGGTGGGGCATTTCCCAGGAATCCAGGCTGGAGGGGGTGAGACCTTAAGCCGAGCAACGATGGTGAGGAGGTGACTGATTCAGGAGCCACTTAGATGGTGAAACCGGCAGAATGTGAGGATGGAAGAGGGGCAAGAGCCACTTAGTCATCCGACCTTCATGACACATCTGCTGAGTGCCGGCCACCCTGCTAGAGAGGCCAGGGCTGGGGATCTCTTAGAGCTGAAATGGCGGTGGCCTGCTCCAACCCTCTGGTTGCCCAGTTCTGTGACCTGTGACTCCCTTAGCTGAGAGGTGACATAGGCTGAAGGCAGGAAGACTTTCCAGAAGGCTCTCGATCCAGATGGAAGCTACCATTCCCCTTCCTGTACCCGCAGTGGATTTCCCTACTGGTCAGGCGCTCTCTCTGCCGAGCTTTAATGTGGCCTCTGAGCTCTCTACGTGCTACTCCAGAAGGGGCTCGGATCAAATGGAAGCTGTTAACCACCCTTGGTGTAGATAGATTTTGTTTCTGATCTCATCTCCCAACAGATGGGTACTTATGGCTTAGGGTTGTTGGGAGGATCAGGTAAGATAATGCTCATTCAGTGCCTCACACATGCCTGGCATAAAGGGCTCAACATACCCTGACCTTCCTCCACAGCAGGTACTTTTCATTCCCCATGTAAAACACACTGACAGATGCCTCAGACCCCTGCCCCATCTGCTGAGTCAGTCACCTGGGAGAACTGGTTACTTAAAAAATTCTGTTGGAGTGAGCAGGACACTGGGATAAACAGGAAAGAAATGGAAAAAGAAAGATTCTGCATCATATTGCTTTGCCAGTGTCTGTTTTTTTATGGGTTTTTTTGAGGGGGGAGAGTGGACAGAGTCTCACCCCAGGTAGAGTGCCATGGCGTCATCATAGCTCACTGCAACCTCAAACTCCTGGGCTCAAGCGATCCTCCTGCCTTAGCTTCCCAAGTAGCTGGGACAACAGGCGCACGCCACCGTGCCCAGCAAATTTTTTTTTTAAGAGACAAGGTCTTACTATGTTGCCCAGTTGGTCTCAAACTCCTGACCTCAAATGATCCTCCTGCCTCAGCCTCCCAAATTGCTAAGATTACAGGCATGAGCCACTGCGCCTGGGTTGCCAGGGCCTTTAAGCTCCTGCTCCAATTCAAATAAACTGAAACTGGAGTCACAGATGGCACAACATGGTCGTTTATATACATGAAAGACCATGTGGGCCCAATCTCAAAGCAACACCCAAGCCCGACATCAAAAGATTGGCAAATAGATGTACATTTCTATGTTTAAATTTAAAATGTTTAAAGGATGAGTGTATCCCGTATATGACTCCCACTGTGGATTAACCAGCCAAATGTGGTCCCATTTAGTCCAGAAAAGAGAGTTTCTACCGTAGCGGGCGTTCGCTGTTGAAAGCATCCTCACCCTCCCCTCGCTGGGATTCCAGCCCTGGCTGTCCAGTTCCCTTCCGCAGTCACAAGACCCCACTGTGAGTTACTGGATGAACTGGGATGAGAGCCCAGGCCTGCTGACTCCCAGTTCAGTTCTTCCAGTGGAATCAACTGGTTACAAGCCAGCCTGCCAGGGTTAGAATCCCAGCTCCTCCACATACTGCCTGGGGCAGGTGCCTTGGTTTCCTCACCTGGGAAATGGGAGGAATGATATTTCCTGTCTTTCAGAGTTGTTCTGAAGCTTTAATAGATTCGTATATATGCCAGGCACAGTGGCTCACGCCTATAATCCCAGGTACTTGGAGGCTGAAGTGGGAAGATCACTTGAGGCCAGGAATTCAAGACCAACCTGGGCAACAGAGAGAGATCCCATCTCTAAAACATTTTTTTGAAAAATAGCTGTGCGTGGTAGTGCACACCTGTAGTCTCGGCTACTTAGGAGGCTGAGGCAGGAGGATCCCTTGATCCCAGGAGTTCAAGGCTGCAGTGAGCCATTATAGCACCACCGCACTCCAGCCTGGGAAACAGAGAAAGACCCCGCTGCCAAAAAACAATAAATAGAATTTATATATGTGAAGTGCCTGGAAGGCTCCCTAAGGGTCGGCTACCACTGTAATTCTCATTACTGCAGAGCATTGCCTCTGCCTTTTGTGTTGCTGGGTGGAGGCCCCAGAGCTGTTTTGCCTGCACCAAAGGTGACAATGAGCTTCCCCTACAGGGAGGAGGTGATGTGTGGAGATGACTGGCCCCAGGGTGACCTCTCCCTGGTGGTGCTGGTCATGCTGGGCCCAAGTCCCAGCCTTCTCCCACTGGGACTCATGTCTCTGGCAGAAAGAGTGCTCTCCTGACCCTGGGCCATTGTTTCTCATGCCCAAAACAAAAGGGCCAGTCAGCTGTACCACTTTGTCATGGCAGGGTGACAAAGCGGGGAGGCCCTGGCCCCCTCTGTCCAAGGTACCTGCTAGTAATGGCCAGGAGGGGTGACCTGTGCTGGTGTCTGTCTGTTCCAGTGGTTTCCAGCGACAGTGACAGCGACTCAGATCTCAGCTCCTGCAGCCTGGAGGACAGACTCCCTCCCACTGGGGTCAGAGACCAGAAAGGTGACAGACCCTCCGGGGAGTCAGGTAAGTGAAGGAAGTAACACTGCTTCCTTACAAAGGCCCAGGTGCCAAGTGGCTTTGCTGCCCAGCAGGTGTCCAAGGAGCTGGTCTAGATCTGGGAGGAGAAGCCGGCCTGGGGGTGGGGCAACTCCAAGCTAAAGCCTGAGCACCAGGCAAGGTGGCTCATGCCCGTAGTCCTAGTACTCTGGGAGACCGAGGCGGGAGGATCGCTTGAGCTCAGGAGTTCCAGACCAGCCTGAGCAAGAGCGATAGCCTGTCTCTACTAAAATAGAAAAAATTAGCTGGACATGGTGGCACTCGCCTGTAGTCCCAGCTACTTGGGAGGCTGAGGCAGGAGGATC
>CAUYRT010069669.1:0-33593 GCA_963574885.1 Lepilemur ruficaudatus
GGGGAGGTGATTACTAGGCCGCTGGAATGTCTTTACCTCTCTGGAGGCTTTGGCCACTGGACAGTCTAATAATGTGATTTATAATGGGGACTTTGGGCCACACAGTATCAATTCCAACTTCTGGAGGAACTGATGATTATCCCGACCTTCAGGAGGGCTGGAGAACAAAGGTCAGCCACGTGGGCTGTAAGTAACTGGGCCCCAATAAAAAATCGGATGCGAAAGTCTTCCCTGCTTGGCAATCCTCTGTGTGTGTTGTCACACCTCCTAGCAGAGAGGTAACACCATCCAGCCTTGACTCCACAGGGTGAAGATAAACTGACACTTTATATTTGGACCCCTCCTGGATTCAGAGCTATGTGTTTCCCTTTTGCTAATTTTAATTTGTATCCTTTTACTGTGATTAAACTATAACCATAAGCGTAGTGCTTTCTGAGTTTTGTGAGCTGTCTAGAACACTATTGAAACCAACAGTGGTTGTGGGGACCCTCGAATTTGCAGCCAGCTGGTGTCTGAAGTGAGGCCAGTCTGGTGGGGACTGTGCCCTCTGGCTGAGCAGTTTGTTTAACTTCTGGGTATTATGGGTACAGTGCTACCATATGCCAAGATTCAAAAACTGAACACACAAATTTGTTTAAGTTAGGGGAACAAATTTTGGTGCTACATTTTCTTACCTCATAAGTTCTGACAATATTCCCTCCCCAACACGCACAACTCTCCTTTCCGATTCCACAGGTGATGGTTATGATGTTGGGACAGGAACAAACTAAAATTGGGTGATATTTTTATTCTATGTGCCTGACTAAAGGGTTCCTTGTGAACATAATCCTGATTTACTAATGAATGTTTTGAGAAAGGGTTGATATACTGTTTGAATTCTGTCTACCTTTTCGCTTCAAAAAGATACTTAATCACTAAAGTTATTCTAAGTCCTGTTGGGCTTTAATTTCCCTTGTTTGATCCTAGTACCTAAAGAGCAATGACCAATACAAGGCCACATGGGCACTTGTGGGGAATGGTAATACTATCCTACCGCTTTACTATTTATGGAAGGCTTTCAGGATATTTATGTGTTTGTTGGGGGAGGGGCTAGTAGAAAAGGAACCTATTATAATCCCAGATGTGTAAATTAAAAGCTGCGTGATTATGAGAAAGTCTTATTTAATATCTCCAAGTTCAAGTTCCTCAACTGCAACAGTAAAATTAGAAAAATAAAACCTGACCTGCCTACCACACTGGATTGCTTTATCAAGAGGATAATGCCTGTACTTGAAAGAGCAACTTAGAATTGCCAAAGGTAGAATAAAACGATCCTTCATCTTAAAGTTGTTCTATTTCAGAATTCAACTCTAATCTAAACTTATCAGGAACAATGCAGAAATTTGAGTCAAAAGCTAAAAGTATTTTTACTAATTTTTTTTTGCTTTGTGCATTCATTGTCTTTTTCCATAAAGTGTGTTTCACATTATAAAAATCAACAAAGGTTATTGAAAAACATTTTCATTATTTTATATAGTACTGAAAATGAACATGACACTGTACAATAGTTTATATATTCCATTTCCTTTCTCTTTATAGCCTATTTCATTTTCTCTCAAACTGTTATTATTATCATGGCACCCAAATTTGAGATATGCAGCTCCCTCAGGAGGTCAGGTATACATGTTCTCTATAAGCAAATAAATCAGACAGTGGGAGGGCAATCTGGGTAATGTTAACAACACTCCCCACAGGACACTGTGCAAGTCACATTTGTGATATTTGTCAGAGCATCAGGGCCAGATTCAAAAATCCTAACTCTAACAGGGAACACGTGGTGCCACTGATGACTCACAATGACAAAGTGACAGCTAGAGCTTCTCTCTCTCTCTTTTTCTCTCCTTCCTTTGCCTATCTCTCTATATCTACATCTCCTGAAAAGCTTAAAGAAGCAGAAACAAACCAGAAACTCTTGGTAACTGAAAACAATTTCCTGACTCTGGTTGAACACTTTTGGCTAAGATCTATGCTTATGAACATTATAACCCTGTAGATACCTCATTTATGCAACATTAAATTCACTTTTCTCAAAGCAACATGAAGTGACCTTCTTGAAGGTAACAACTCAAGTAAAATTCATACAATTTAAAGGGAGGTGGATAGAACAATTGGAGGTCTTTTTAATTATATGAATAACCAAGATTAAAAACAAATAGTGTATTATGTTATTTAGCACTGCTTGGCCCATTTTGTGTGATTTTTAAAAATTCTTGATTATAGACACTGATATAAGTACACATTTATAATAATATGATATAATGTATTTTTGTTCATGTCTTTAATACTGGTCTAAGTGAGGAAACATCATATAAGTCTTGGTAATCCCAGTAACTCACTTTCTCTCCTTGGAAACTTTTCTGGTAAGAGAAAAGGTGACTGTATTTAGAAGTTGTATTTTAACACTCTTCCTCTTTCTTTGATTGTGTCTCTGGTTAGCACAATGTATTAAAATGATGCTTGTGATTCTCTCTCCTCTGTGAGGCTGACACACTTATCAGAGTTAAGGGCTATTCTTTATTCCAGCAATCTTCAGTATCTAGAATGGTGTATTCTATGTACCAGGGATTCAATATATACTGTACTGTTGGACTCAATAATTATCCCAGTCTAAACCTTTCCAATGGAAGTGCTATTCCTCAGTAAACAAGCTCAGATACATTTCATCCCATCATAGAACACTGGGTATAACTGTTTGCATTAACTTAACCTGGGCCTGAATTAGAGGATATTAGTTTCTCAAAGCCTCATATACTAGAAAGTCAAGTTACTGTTACTATATTCCTCACTCTCCATTATTGCTTCCAAACCATCATCCCTCATGCTTATGTAAAAATTCTCCTTGCTTTGAGCTATATATTGATTAAAGAATACAATACCTTCTCTGATCTGTTACAATGTCACTTAATGGTTTTCAGGTCATTGTCCCACAGTAATGGAAGACTTTGGCCTATGGGACTCAGTCTTCTCTTCCTGTCTATTCTTTGTTCTACCACCATTCTGTTTCATTTAGATTTCTATCTGGATGACCTATCCAACATTTTAACCTTAGAATTTATGGACTTAAAGAAAGTTAACTTCAACTGCACATTCCATTAACCATTCATACCAATGGGCACCCTTCTGACTTGTTAGCATCTAGAATGGCACCACCTCTGAAGTTTCAAATGCCTATACCTCACTTTCTGACTACAACCCCTGAGCCTTCTGCTCCTCTAGTCTCACTCTCCTTTTCCATCTCATCATCAACCAACCAGGGCTGTCTCTTGATCTTTCTTCTCAATCTTCCCTGTATTATTAAAGATTTCCTCTGATATAATACATACACTTGTATTTTCCACAACCATGTCTCACTGAAGTGCTTGTTCCTTGAGTTTTAGATTCTTACATCTAATTGGGCACTGGACCCCAAATAGCTCCTCCAAAGTTATCTCAAATTTGATGGAATTCATTTTCAAATCTAGTCCTGAACCCATAGTTTCTATTTTTGGATGCTGACACTACTAACTATTCTCTTGTCAAAGTAAAAAATCTAATATATATTTGGACAATTTCTTTCCCCATCAACACCCACAGAGTCATCAAGTCCTGTCTACATTAACTCAAAAAAATCTGGAATTCATCCTTTCATCTTGGTTGAACCTCATCATTTCACCTCTAAATTCTTCGTCGGCATTGCTTCATCTAATATTATTCGTTCTTCTCCAACTTATTGCATACAATCAATCTTAGTCAATTATGTCATAGAATGAATGTCATAGAATGAATAGAAAAAGAAATAGTCACTTCACTGTACTGAGGCAAAGAGACAAGGCTCTTTGATGGAAGAGGCTTCTGAGCCCAATCTACAGCCATCTTAGACCCTTCACAACTCTAAGTGCTGATGGGATCAATGTTTCAGGCCACCTGCAGCCTGTTAGTGCCACACCAACATTCAACAACAGAGCAGGGGAAATATCTGATAATTTTAGTGGTATTTTTCTCAGCTACAAGGGTAGCTTTGTTACTCTTCTGGTCAATTATTCATTACCTATCACACTAACTTGTTAGTCTGACATTCAGAGCCTTCATAATGTGGTTTCTCCCTATACGTATGGCCTTTCATCCTGTATCTGATCTTCAAACATTTTAAACTACCTGAAGTTCCCTAAATGCACCTGATTTTTGACACCTGTATGCCTTTCCACCTAATGTTTTCACAGGTGAAATAGTTTTTACTTGGCTACCTTGTTCTCACCCTTTAAGACTTCCTTTTGTCATAATCATCTTAGCAAGCCTTGTCAGATTTCCTTTAAGCCTCTCTTCCTGGATTCCAGAGACTCTGTGCATAATTCAAGAAGAGCACTTGTTACACTTTATTTTAATTTACTTGTACCTATTTCTTTCACCATTGCTCAGGGAGGCTAATTGAGATCAGGTGTTGCCTTTCATTTACCATGCTCAGAATCTTGCACAGATTCTGACACTCAACACATAACTTCAAAAATGTGTGGATGAACAAATGGATGGAGAACAATATTCTTTATCCTTGCCAAAGTAAATTGAAATATAAATTTCACTCTTCCACTTCTTTTAGGTGTTGCATCACTTTATCAGGACATCAATTCAGCAAATCTTGAGGACTTATTATGTACTAGGCATTGTGACAGACTCTGGAAGTGCTCACACAAGGGAAGTATTATTTTCCTCTTCAAAGGACTCACCAATTAAATGGGAAACAAATCCTTAAGCAAAAGTGCATCATACAACCTATAATACAATCTCTCCCTCAATCTTGTCTCTTTCCCCTTTGCTGTAAAATATATATGGGATTTTAAATTTGCAAACAAATAAAAATATATAAGTTCCTTTTATTACCAAAGCTCTTCAAAGAGTCTTCTAAAGCTGCCCTCTAATTTCTTTACATCTACTTGCTGCTTTTATCTTTATATTTGATCTTCTGCCTTCACCAGATGACTGATACCATGCCTTCTGTCAGTGATGTTCTCCTAACAGCCAAATTAAGAATATATGACTCAACACTTTGGCAATGTTTGGCACTGCTGATCCCCTGTGGAGCTGAAACTCAGACTTCTGGACTGATGCTAGTATCTCTGGGCTCAGAGAACAGGCTCTGCAAGCCTGGGATGAAGACTTCTGAAGAGGGGGCTCCAGTTGGTTGGTTCCAACATCTCTGTGGTAGGACGTGAAGAAATCAGTTCTACAAGTGTTGCAAGAGAGCTGAAAGTTGTACTAAGGTGCAGCTATGGGAAAGAACTGCTGCTTCCTACATTGAAGCTGACAGGAACCACAAACATACAGAAGCCCACAGGAAGCAGATATTAACACTAAGGAACAAGTTTCTTCTTCCTCCTTCAATCTTTCAGTCTCCCTGTAGTGTCCCCTATTGGTAGAGCCTAACTTAGAGCCAGGTGACAAAGGAGAACAGTAGTTGCAGAGCCCCAGCCCCAACATTTACCAAGCTGAATAGAAAGGTGAGAGACAATAATGTAACAAGTAGCATACCCAGGTTTTGTGAAAAAAAAAAATTAAACTTTTTTTCCCCAAAGCTTTTACATTCCCCTATGGCTTCAATGTCATTACAATGGCTGACTCTCAGATCTTATACTCCATTCTTACTCCTTCTCCCCAACACTCACATAATGGATTATTGGGTACATATTTCCACTTATGTATTTCTCTACTGTGTCCCAAACAGGTCATCTTCTCAGAAAATCCAGTCATTAAAAGTTCTTTTTACTGAAAATGCCAACATAATTATTGCTAGTCAACCAGAATCACACCACCTCTTACAACATTCTATGGTTTTCTTCACATATTACAAACAACTTGACATCAGTCTCTGTTGTTGACATCTTTATTCCTGCTCCATCAGTGCCTCGTCACTTCTCTTCAATTACCAGATCACTTTTTTGTAACTTATATCTGCAACTTTTGCTTTTTCATTTCATTTTATCCTCTATAATGCCATCTAATTGATCTTGCTACAGACCCACCACCAAGCACACTACACTCCATAAAAATTCTTCATGTATTCCTTTCCTTCACAAAGTCAGTATAAACTTTCAACTGAGTCTTCATGATATATCCTGAACCTATATTCTCAGCTCTTATTGTATATATGCATTACTAATGCAAAAACACAATTAGATAGAAATCCCTAAATAACCATGTTTTGTGTAGCTTTCTAATCATTTTCATAGGGCATATTCCTAATGTTGAATAGTAGATTATAGCACATGTTCTTTTAGGAGGTTTTGAATATGTATTGCAAAATTTCCATCTGGGAGGAATGGACAAATTTACATTTCCAATGCAGCTATTATAACTCTGGATATTAGCATAATTTCCTCTTTTCCTATATTAAGGTATATCATTGTATTAATTCAAATCTTGAGATAATCAGAAATATTTATCAATTTAATATGCATATTTGCTCTTATGAACTGAATTCTCATAATTTCTGGAATATTTTGTATTGCTTTTTCATTTATAGGAGCTCTTAATAAATTAAAGGTATTAGTGCATTGCCTGTCATATATTTTGCAATTATTTTTCTTTGTCCAATGACTCATTTGCCTTTTAACTTTAGTTTGAAATTTTGCTTTCCTGACATATAGATTTTTTTTTTCTTTTTGCATTAGATATTGTCTTCATCCTAATTTATGTAGTAAATTAAATCAGCATTTGCCTTTCTGGTCTCTATTTTTGATGTTATAACTAGTAACTCTTTCACAATCCAAGACAATTAATATAGCCATCGATTATTTTTAGTAATATATTGACTTCATTATTGTATCATTATTACTATTACTATTAATTTCACAAGTAGGACATAAAGACATTGTTATCCTCCTAAGTGGATCTACCTATTTCCACCCTGGTTCTCCTCTGAGTCAGCAGCTTCAGTGACTCTCAACCCAGCAGCCTCAGTGAATACTTTAAAACATAAATCAAGACTTATCACTCCTCTGCTCAAAACATGAAATATCTCCGCATTTCATTCAGAGTTAATGTAAAACATGGTTCGCATTATCTCTCTGGCGTTACTAACCATACTCCCTCCTACTCTCTCTGCCCCAGAATGGCTATCTTACTGTTTTTTGAGCATGTAGGTATACTGCCACCTTAAGAGTTTGTCTCCTGCAATGTTCTTCTTTCAGATGTCTATGTAACAAACTCTCACATCTCTTTTAAGAAGCTGCTCAAATGTAGACTTCTCAATTGTACTAGTTAGGGTAAACTAATTGCTTGAACAACTTCAAAATCCCAGTGGCTTCACACTAAAGTGAAGGACAAAACTGGAAATCTCAGAATATGACAGAGGAAAAAAACCCATATTTTTAATAATATAGAAAACATAAAGCAAAATGCAACTCAGGAATGAATAGTGCTATCAAATTTAAAAAAGAATCAAAGAAAATGTCTTTTAAATAACACCCATTACACTTTGCTTTCAGCCTGGTGGAGATGAAAAAGTCTTCTAAATAGTTTATTTATTTATTTATTCATTGCCTTTTTCTCCATTCACAAAGGACACAAGGCAGCTAAATTCCTAAATCGTGACTGAGTCAATGTGCAAGTAAAAATATTAAATGAAAGCACTATAAATTAAAACTGCCAAACTTCCATTCAGAGGATATATGATCATTTTAACAGTTAACAGTTTATTTTTGATTATTCAATGAGAAAGAATGAACCAAAGTGGAAAACTCAAGTGGTTAAAAAAAAGAAAGAAAAGGAAAAGAAACTTATGAAAGTAAATCAAAGGGAATAATTGATAAATAAAAAAGCTAAAATCAATTAGAAAACAAAAATAATTAATCTTTATAAATAAATCAGAGCTTGGAGTATGTGGAAAAACAAACAAAAGGCAAAAATTTAGCAAGCAAGGTTAATCAAGTAAAAGAAAAAAACAAGAAAAGACTAATGCACAAGAAGTATGATTACAGAAGCAAGGAAATGAAGAAATTATATTTCACACAACTTAATGATAATAAATTTGCAAACCTTGTTAAAATGATGTTTTCTAGAAAAAAATACCGTTACAATATTGACTAAAGAAGAATTAGAAAACATAAATCATGCAGAAAGCAAAGAAGAAATTGAATATAATATTATAAAGTTTTTCTTTACCAAAAAAACCAAGCTCAAATAATGTTTTTAGGGAGTAATTCACCATGAATTCACCATACACTTCTTGTAACAGCTTTTATCTGGAATTACCCTTTGAAGGATGTTAGTATAGGAAATTAATGTCTTCCTCCAAGAAAGGCAAAGGTTGGGCAAGTGTGCTAGAAGACCCCTCACAAAATTGGGGGATTCCTACATTCAGGGTTTTTCATCTGTGATAAAAAATTTTCCAATAAATTTATTTAGCATCCACATGGACCACTTTCATGGGCTGATAACCCCCATGAAACCTGAAGCCAAGGGGAACCTATGTGAGCATGAAGCTCGTGCTGTCTGTTGTGTAGTAAGTAATAAAGTCCTTTGTCTCTCAGCCAGGGATTTCATGTCATCTGCCAGCATCTATAAAACTATGGCAGGCTAACTTGTTAGCTTGTGAGTAGGGCAAAAATCTCAGATCTTTTATGTATCTTGATAGCATCATGGGAGAAGTTCTCAAACATTTAAGGAACTGAATGTCACATGCAATTTGACATAGATAAAGAAAAATACCTTAAACAACCCTTTCTATTTTATTTTAAAAACTGTAGTAAATCTCTCTGATACCAGTATCTTTAACAAAGTACAAAATAGAACTATACACCAATAGATATTGTAAATAAAATGATAGTAATTGAATCCAGTAACACATTAAAATTTTGATAAACCATAACCAATTAATGTATGTTTAAGAATGCAATTTCATATTTGCAAACTTATGATATAGTTATTTTGATTGATCAAAAAGGAAAAAAATCACAAAAGGCATTACACAAGTGGTAGCCCCTCTAGAAAATGAATGGTCCCTGAAAAAAATCATAATATCTAAACTACATTCATAGAGCACTAGCACAACTATATAGAAAAAAAAAATACAAATGTATAGAAAAATCAAAATGAAGTGCAAACAAATAATTGCAATAAATGCTTCAAAGTGCTTTTTAAAAAGCTAAACATAGCAGGCAATTATTAATGCAAAAATAAAAAGTCTATTCAAATTTCATATGGCCCTTTAACATAGTATTAGCAGCAATTCTGGGACATATCAGCACGGAATGACATGATGCTAGAAAAACAAAAAATAGAGAAGTTTCTTTTTTGTATAATGGATCATGCTCTAAACAAATATTCAAAATATATTAAATTTTATTAGGGAATCATCATACCCGTGTTCTATCCTTCCTCTATATTCTAGTTTTACTCTTTCTGCTTTCTAAGTACTTATGATCATTGAAGCCCTGGGTCTATACAAAAACATGAAGTGTTCTCTGATACAAAATTAGCACTCTTGCCACCAGTCCTCAAATTAAAATATTCAGTCCTCAAAGAGCCATAGATTTTAACAAGGTACTTTAAAAACGCAATGTGATGAGCCTAATTCATATTATTATGTGTGATTAATTGATGCTTAATCCTATCAGAAGTACTTTTAAAAGAATATTAATTATGTAAAGCATGTTTCTAATTTTTAAAACTTTCACGTTATATTAAAATAATTTTTGGTGGCAGGAAGGTTATAATTAAGGCAAATTATTCTTGCCTGGGAGATTTATTAGTCAGTTTCTCTAAATTTTTCCAGGTTTACTACTCATTCATTTTCTACTATTGAGACCACAGAATATATAATGTTTTTTGCTCTCACTCTTCAGGGCAGTGGACAAGCACCACAATTTACTGTTTGTAATACAAGTGTTGTCACTATTTTGAAGTCTGTTTTTCATGTCTTCCATCTTCCTGCTGAAGCATTTTTAAAATTGAGACTAGGGTTTTGGTCATCCAACATCGAGTGCCTTGAATATAGTGGTACTTATAAAATATTTGTGAGAATGAATAAATGATGAGAGGCCAATAGGATAATGATATAAAAATTGTAATAATCTTTACAATTATCTCAGAGATTAAATTTGTTTCTGATTTTCACTATTTTAATACCCAGTAGTTGCATGAGGCAGTGAGTCACTGCTTCTGTATTAAGCTAAGAATTTTCCACGTGAAAGGGTCAAGAAGTAATTTAATAACCAAACTTGGGACTGCTATAACCAAGGGAAGAGGTATTTCCTGAGAGTAGATAATATGAAGCAAAGTAAAAACCAATAAACTCTAAAAGGTATTGGGAGTTTCTGCTAGAACTCGATCTAAAAATTGTTCTTCCAGGGTAGTTCATTGTACCCGTCTCATTACCTAAATTACAGAGAAGAAAGCAAGACTATGGAAAGAACACACAGAGAAAGACACTGACATAGAAAAGACAGTCAGCTTTCTGAGCACAGTTCATAGCAAATTGAAACACTACACATAAGCTCTAGTTTTCTATGAATCTTTCCAAAAGCAAAGGGGAACATCAGTAGCTAGAGCTATCGTACTTTGATGAATATGCTACACGGAAAAATTTAATCTTAAACAATAGGATTTGCAAATTATAGGCAGTTAGTAAAATGCCATGACATAAAAAATACACTGCCATTTAATGACATATGATATGGAATTGCCTAATGAAGAGAGATTGAGTTCAACTCCCAACCCGTGGTGTATATTATCTGAAGTTTGTGTATATTCTTTCTTAAACTATTAATATTTTATTAAATGTTTGTATTTCTAATTCTATAATGTGTTTTCTTATATCTTCTATTAACTCTATCGTGGCTTTTATAAAGTCTTTTATTAAACAATTCCTACAGATGGTCCATAATTGTGATCAATTCTTTTGCCCAGAAGGGACACCCAGGTTAGTAATACTACATTTATAATGATGCCTTAGTAAGACTTTTTTCTTTCCAGGAATGCTTTACATGACATACACATTTATAAACTTATCCCATTTCCAAACAGGGATGAGATCAGGTTTGCTATGAGTAATCATATTGTCTCTCCATTGTTTAACATCCAGTCACCAATCATAATCATAGATAAATAGCATCATTAATGATGAGATGTATCAATCTCTAAACCTTGCATGTTCAAACTATGCTTCTGGTGAGTGCACAACAAAGAGCTATCCATGAAACTGAGAAGACATAACTTCCTGTAAATTTAAGGTTACATTATAGGCATTGTTGAAATATTGAACAGAATCCTTAAGTGCTAGAAAGCAATAAACAATTTAACCATTTTCACCAGGGAGATGGACTGAATAGAAATTTCTCAGGTATTATCAAGGTGAGAAAGAGAATAATAGAGACGCGAGAGAGAGAGGGAGAGAGAGACTCAGCTTCTGCACACAACTTGAGTTTGCTAAAATATCAGGAGTATCCGGCTCATGCAGTATGAAAAATATCTCTGAAATGCTCACTACTATCATGCATGTGGACAGAAAAGTGATCAAAAAAGCATTCCTCCATCCATTTCCTTATTTATTCATTCAACAAGTATTCATTGAGTGCTTTCCATGTGCCAGACATCGTTCTGAGCTTTTAGGATACAGAAAAGAATATGCCAGAAAATTTCCTGCCCTCATATAGAATACATTATTATAGCAGAAAATAGGCAGACAACAAACAAGCAAAAATAAATGAACAAAACAAGATAGAGATAGAGATAGAGATCAGTGCTTAGGAAAAAAAATCATGAGACCATATGATGCTTCCAAGTGGCTAGGGATGGGTACACTTGGGCATGGGAAGACAGGGCAGGCTTTTTGACGAAAAGAAATGCAAATTTCAAAAATTCAGAGGCTGGTAATACAGAACTTTTTATTCATCTCTCTCCTGCTGACCATATTTTGCCATTTCACTAATTATTATTGTTCCATTAAAGTGCTGAAATGCCAGTCAATAAATGATTATTGAGATCCCACTGTGTTCTCAGCACCAGTAGGATTGGAAAATGTGGTTGAATTCAAATAACTAATTCTACTGCTGTGATAAAATATGAGGTGGGGAATGATGCTTAAGTCAGTAAATAACTTAAAGCTTCTTGTTTTGAGAGGTGCACTGGTGTCCAAGCTTCCCCAATCCATTCATACTGTACATACCTGAAATTCAATTTCAGGAACTCCTCTAAGAGGAGGCATCATTTATTGCCACTAGATGGCACCAATTATTTTCATATTTTTAGGTCAAACAATCTTTTTCTATGTAATGGCTACATTTAAAATAGAAGAATGTTACTTAGCACTGTTATTAATAAAATTATTATTCTTTTATTAATATTTTTATAGGATGAACCACAGAAAAGCACTAAAGGTGGTATGTTCTTTTACCCACAGACTTGTTTATTCAATGCATATTTGTTCCAAATAATTTTTTAAATTTTACCAACACTGTCTTTATGTAAAAAGGAAAGTAATTGAAATATATATCATAATTGAATATATAAATATATTTAAATATATAAATGTAAGGATAAAAATAGCTGATAAAAGTATATTATGATATCACTTATCTTAAAAACTTCCACAGAAAATAGTTTTAATAAAGTATAGGAGATTTTTTACTTTTGGAGAAAAATTTTCATGTCTCTCAAAAATAAGTAATTAAAATATAGTACTAATTCATGACAATTAAATGTAACAAAAACTATTGCAAAATGCAAAATTGGATAGGAATCATTTAACTTAATGTATATCATTTAGTTATAGTCTATAAAAAAATCTAATATGTACAGCTTTATAAAATTTGATTAATAAAAACTCAGGTCAAGAAGACATGTTTTCATGATTTCCCTATTTCAAGCTAGTAAGTTTACAGTGCCATTAAAATATTGTGCAAAATTTTTCTAAAGGAAAAGAGCATGAACTATTGTCATTTCTCAAAAAAAGTGGTTGGTAAACATTCAAAGTATGTTTATTCAGAAACAAATTATAACCATTCTCACATCACTCATTGAAATCATAAAAATGATTCTGGAACAAATGTAATTGGCATTTTTACACTAGTAGACTTCAAATTAAAATAAAGTGTGATAATAAAATGAGAGTACACACCAAATGCATTGAAAAAATACAATACGCTGTGTGAATATATTATAATTACTTAGAAGAAAAAATGAAAAAAGTTATGTGTTTATTATGCTAACAAATTTATTTTAAAAATCTAAACTCGCTACTTCAGGATGAAAAATGAGTGTCTCAAAGTAGCTGCTAATTTGACTATCACTATATTTCTTTCATCTTACAACAGTCAAAAATAATACTCACTTTAATTTCATCCAGAGTTTTTTGCCTTACTGCAAGAAGCATTCTAAACCTCTGATCATCCTGTGATATTCTCTCTTCACAGTCTTTTTTCTCTTGCATGTAATGATCGAACACAGCTTGTGCATGTTCCTTTTTAAATCTCATGTATACAAATTGGTTCCTATGAAGAAAGAATTTCATATGCCACTAATTAATTCATATTTTATTTTCTAAAATGTACTTCTGATGAATTTAAAAAGGCCCCAAATGAAAAAATTTTAAGGGCCTTGAATTGAGGAGCCTTGGAAAAATTCTCTAGTTTCTTCCAAAGGCCTACTTCCATAGAGCTACATCTAAATGATACAGGTGGAAGAAAACCTATGGAGAAGTGTAGTGGATTGCTTCTTGGTTGCCTACCCAGCATGCTCCTGTTCTGTGGGCATTCCAAGGGAACCCCTCCTCCAAGCCATTTCTTTGTCTTTCTTGGGGCCTGGCATCAGGCCCTCTATGAGTTCTCAATAAGTAATTATTAACTTGATATGGCCACCTATTCAAAATACCAGTAGATTACTCATAATATAGCCTATCTGCAGTAACCTTCCCTTGCAAATCCACTTTAGGGAGTCAGTGGGAAGGGCACACACTTTGGAACAAGATGGAGCTAAGCTGTGCTTTACCACTAATTAGCCATGTGTGACCATAACATAATCATTTCATTTGGAAATGATATACATTTAAGAATTTGCTTTAAGAACTGGAGAAGATGAGGTACCTAGATTGTCCTGCAGAGTGCTTGGCACAATAACAAGTCATTCAATGGTAGCTTTAAATCCTATTGGACATAATCTATCATCACTGTTACTTAACATTTTTGTAAATAATATCATAGTATTAGCTTATCGTTTTTCTCTTTTTCCTGTCAGAAGGCAGAGTTTTCTCAAATTTAGAGATAGAACTGATTCACTGGGACGTGGTGACCACACTTGTCTGAAAGGCAATTTCATCTAGCCACAGGATGGAAAAAGAAGTTAGGATTGGAAGAAGAAAAAGAAATTTTCATCAGCTCCTGAATTAGATCTTTATGAGGTGGTATAAACTATATAATTTTTGGTTTATATCTTTGACTCCCAAAATATTCGTACAGGTGTAATGCAATGTGGATAAATATCTTTCAAAATTTTATATTTCCTTGATTTCTTACATAATATACTGAATATGATTTAGTTTTTTCATATAAAGCTTCATGATTATGTTGTAAATAAGATTTTACCCGATGGTAATAGCTAAATAAATCCTTGATGAGTGCCTTGACTTGACTCCATTAAAGTATATCATATCAGGCTACACATAACTTTTTTTGACACTTTATCCCTCAAACATCATGATTTTGTTAATGCTTATAATTGTCTTCTATGTTGAAATCAGACTATTGTTCTTAAATGTGGCCAATGCATATTTCTCTAATGGTAAGAACCAAGATGAGTTAGGAAGAGTACATCAGTTCTAAGGGATTATCTATGGATACCCTAAATTATTAAACATGGCATATAAATACTGATAAGTCTGAAATTAATGGGGAATATTATTAATATCATAAAGAATACAATTATTATAATTGGAAAAGGAGAAACATTCTCAGTTATTCAAATAAGAATAAACCCAAGGAAAAATAATGAAAACAATTTATGATTATGCTTTTATAAACCACAATTATTCAATATCATATGTATATTCCACATCAAATTATGATAAAGTATGTGGAGTATATTAAGAATGAATTTTAAATATAGAAATTTGATCTTATTTCTCTTATTAATAATATATTATACATACTTTATATTTTAACAAAGTTTAAGTATTTACTTTAGAATTTCAAGTGTTTCATCAAAACTTCTTCTTCTCCCTTCTTTTACTCTTAATTCCTCTTTCAATTCATCTATTTTTGCATGGAAAGTAACTGTTTTACTTTTTGCTGTTTCTAATTCTTGAGAAATCACTGTGTGTTGATCCTACAAAAAAAAAATACAGGGATGTTTCATTTTAAATACTTGGATTTAGAAATCCTTGCAATTTGGGACACAATTATTAACACATTGGCTGTGTGAACAATTAAAAGGAAATAGTAACCTTTTATCAATATGAGTAACAACTTAGGTTTATATTCTTCACTGTTGTATCTGATGAGTTTTCTCAAAAAGAGTTAAAACTATTCTTTCTCCCCCTCCTACACAAATTTGCCCCCCTTCCACACCCACATACCTGCACACCTTATAAGCATGTCATTTCAAGATGCAAACAGGCAGTGACTGGTTTTCAAACATGTATCATGTATTATACATTGGCAGGCGGCCAAGGATATTTATTGGTCTGATCTCTCAAGCAAAAGAAGCCAATATTTACTACCAGCACAATTTCCCAAGGTGGACCTTTGCAATTCCAGATTGAAGATTTGACTTTGCATCTATTTTTGCATGATTCCTTCATGACTATTGATGTTCATATTGACTGATTCACTCACTCATTGACTGAGTTAATGAATATTGTTCCCTATATCCAGAATTGCTTCTAATTAGTGTTCCCATCTCAATTGATTCTACAGATCTCAGTTGCTCCCTTTGCTCTATTTTCCTCCATTTCCCCCATATGCTTCCTAATTCTTTATATACTGTTTCATATTTCAAAAAGAAAAAAACTAATCTTTTATATGTATTTTCCTATAAACATTTGCTGTTTAAGAGTTGAAACACTACATTTGAATTTTTATATCCTCTTGCTTTCTTTCCTTCTTTTTCTAGAGGTTCTGGAACTTTTATGCTGATAATGAGTGGTTTTATTTTTCTTATATTAGAATGTAGTGGAAAGATGGCAAATTAATATACTTTGATGGGTCCACTACGGTATTATGTTATTCCTGGGGAAAAAAGTCAACCTAAAGAAAGAGTGGAGAAGTGTAAGTACAGATACTCTGGGTACAGCATGCTGTCTATCACTAAACTTGACTTGTAGATCAGATTCCATAATTCATCCTTAATCTTAAATGACAACTCTCATGGGAAACTTAGAAGACTTCAGAAGCAATGATATAAACAACTTAGACCATACCAGCCGATTTAACAGTGCTGCAGGTGGCATCAGAGGATTCTACAACAAAGGGATGAAAGAGACAGTGCACTTGCTGTGGACATCAGTAAAAAGCAAAAATTGTATTTGGGCACCTTTAGTAGGTACCATCAGTGAGGTTTTGGTAAACACGGGCAGCATGTCCTCCTATATGTCCCTATAGTGGGCTGGGTCTGGAAAGAAAGAAACTAGTAGATGTCACATGTCATTTAAGAGCGTATTCTTGCATATCTTGAATGAGAAAAGACTTGGAGACACCTAGAGCTATCTGTAAGTCCTTTGATGAATGCCTGAGTGTCACCACCACACATAGAAATAGAGCCATAAAAACAGTACATTTGTAATTTGACCATTCTTTGGCACTGTTTTTTTCTCTAGCCTGAGTGACATAGGTTTCAGCAATTTGGAGGCTTTCCACACAAAGTTACTTTCATGTCCAGGCTTGGAAGGGTCTGAAAATCTGAATTACAGTTAATTAATATTTTACTATGCAACATTTTTCATTATGTCCTTCTTTTGAAAGCTTTCAAAGTATTAAAAATATGTTTTTAAAATGCCAGGTAATAAAAATTATATTCAGATTCCAAAATATTTATCAGATTATACTTTTAATTTTCATTTAAGATTTAATAAATATGTTTTTGTATAATTTAAATATAATAAGTTCAGTTTGTATATGACTTAAATTGGGGTTAAACATAGTAAAAATTTAGTAATACTGTTCAGCTTAGCCCATAATTGAAAGGTTTACGCACAGTAAAAGATAAAATTGTATTCAAACTTAAGTTCTGAGAAGACAGAAATGGTGTCTACAGCATTGTTTGCATACCCGTTTGCAAAACTGGTACTGAATAAATTATAATTAGTAACATTTGATATTACAATGGTTTCAAGTTTCCTTAGAATGAGGTACAATAGCATGCACACAAGGCATTTCTATATTTGACCATACCGAACTAGTGATATTAAATAATTCCACAACACATAGCATTGTCTCATGATCTCTTTGCTTTGTAAATACAGGGTTTGTATCTAAAATGTGAAAAATGTTAAAAATAAATGTTAGAGTTATATAATCATAATTATAACAAAAATCATTCATTGTAATACTTCAAAATTTTTATTCTTTTACATTTTCCATGTATATTATCTCTAATCTCAACAACATCATGGCAAGGCAAGTTTTCAACCTCCATTTACTCCATTAGTAATTCTCGTCATTCTCAGGCATCAACTTCTCTGAAAAACCTTCCCAGATTCCCTCTGTTCACTTAGGTTTCCTCCTCTGCAATCCTCTCACATCTCACTACATTGCTATCATGTTTTCACGCTCCCCTTTCTTGCCTACTTCTGAGCAAGATAACGTGCTCCCTGAGTGAGCCAAGTCCTGCTTTCACTTCCCCGACTCGAGTGACTTCCCACAATGTTGAATACATTGTAAGTGCTCAATAGTAACTGGAAAGACAAATTACTTTGAAGGGCTAAGAGAAGAAAATTAACTCTTCTTCACTATCCTCCAACTCTTTGTACCTTCTATAATATTGAGCACACACACACACAAAAGTATTCAGCCATGTTTTTCGTTGGAATTTGTATTTGTTAGATATACCACAGTTGACAATTTTTACATAATATTTTTTAAAGCATTATTGAGATAGGGACTCAAGAACTGTGTTTGCTTTCAATTGCAGTGTTGAACACCTATTTTTCATCCTTTGTTATTTGTGTCAGAAGTAATTTGTTATTAGTAACAATACTTTGCTGAGTATTAAGCACTGCCAAGAATGTTTTATTTCTGGGTTTAATGAGAATACTCTTAATGTTTCATCATTAAGTATAATGTATTATATTTAATCATTAAGTGTTGGAAAATATGGTAGGCACAGTATAACGCAGTCAAAATAAGGATGTTTTTATTCTATTTCTAGATAGTTAAAATATTTTTAAATCATTAGTGGCTATAACATTCAGTCAAGGCTAATTCCTTTTTTTCTGTAAATATTGTGAATTATAGTAGTACATTTTTTATGTTGAGTCATCTTCACATTTTTCAAAGAAACCTGATTTTATCTGGTATTTTTTTCACACATTGTGAAATTCATTTAGTTGATATATTTAACATCTGATCATCTATGTTCATAAGAAAGATCACCTATGAAGCTTTTCTTTTGTCATTATTTTTTGGCTATGATTTTTGGGTTTTATTATCATTAGAGAATGATTTCAGAAGCCTTCCACGCTTTCTTATGCTCCATAACTGGAGCAGAGTTTATACAAATTATATTTCTTTGATCTATTCTTGCTGTGTTTTTTCTCTTGACCCAGTTTTCATCATTTGTACTTTGTAAATAAATCACATACCTCATTTTACTATGCAAAATAGCATTCTTTAATTCACTTCTATATATAATTATGTCCTTTTTAATCAGTCCAAGGGTTGTTAATTTTAATTTTCCCATTTTTGCCCTTAGTAGATATGTCAAATGTTTTTAGGGTTTTTTTAATCAAAATTATTTATTGGTAATGTCAATGTATCATCTTGGCCTATTCCATAAATTATGCTATATAGTTTATTCTTGGACATTTATAAATAAAAGGTAATTTTTATTTTAATTACTCCTTAGCATAGAAGCAAATTAATAAGGAAAATGTGATTTTCAAAATATTTGTAGTAGTGTATGTACATGTTTTTCTTTATTGATTTATGATTGTCCTTCATTGTGGTCAATAAAAGTAACCTAGATGGTTTTACCAGTACAAGGTAATGGTTAAGAGCATAGATTCCAGTGCCAGACTGCCTGGGTCAGAATTCCAATTGTACCACTAACGAGTTGTGTTAACCTATACAAGTTAATCAAAAAACAAGGCATCATATTTCTCAACAGTAGAATGCAGATAATTGCAAAATCTTTATAGGGTTATTACTAAGATGAGATGAGTTATTATGACTACGCACTTAAAACAATGCCTGGCACATAGAAAGCATGAAGAAAATATCTATAATTATTATTATTTTCCTCTGTAAATTTTATTTTGATATTTCTTTTGTGGCCCAGTACCGGGCATACATTTTTTAAATGATATGATGACACCTCTCTCTCAGGGCCCACATGCCATTCACCAATGCATCCTATTGGAACTACCTTTAAAATATAGCAAGTTAAAGACCATTTAGACTCACTCCACTTTCCGTATCCAATAGTTTTTTAAAGATCAGAATGTTAGATGTGAAGATTTTCATGGGGGAAATATTTCTAATTTGGGAAAAGCCCTGAAGCTCTTTGATATATAGACATTTGTTTCTGCTACCTACATGCCAACTTGAGGGTAAAATTTAGACGTCAGATATGAACAAATGTTTTAGTCTGTAGACTGGTCCCATCTGTAGAAACACAGTACTAGCCAGTATAGTACAAATCCCAATCCCTACTTTGTAGAAAATATAATGGGGCCACGGATGCAGGGAAGCAATCACTGAGTGTTACAATGCACCAATTACCCTGCTATGCATTGTACAGGGTTGCTGTAAGACTCTGATGAAATAATCTAAGCCATGTGCTTCGCCTTTATCAGTACATTGAAATCAACATCAATAAATGGTGTTGATGATGATTAAAATGATAATAGGTGGCTGACCTACCAGATTTCTACTGATAGCATTGGCTGCAGACAATACACACGCTGGGAAAATGATTTTCTTTTTGGCTCAGAATTGACACAGTCATTTTTCAGTGCTGGAGTAATCACATCTTCCACGTGTTACTTGTAATTCCTAAATTCTAGTGTGCCTTCTTTCTTAGAAGAGCCACTACCAAAGATACTCTCTTAAGTATATGGAATCTATTTAAGCCTTTTCTTATTCAGATAAATTCACCAAACCTTGGGAAATCTTGTTGTGATATCTTCATTGAATACAGCCATGGCAACCCTGGAATTCAGCCACTTCATTTTTCTCAAAAAGGGTGAAGTCTACCCACACTATCCTCAGCCTCATACACTCTGAGTCACCTTTCTCAGAGAAGCTACTCTCACCTTTACCTGGAGATACAATGAATATAGTGCCAAATATAGAGTGGACACTGGTTTCATGTGTAAGACAAGAGCATTAAAGTTGGCATGCTCTCAGCCTTTCTTCTCCTTCTGTTGGCTAAAAAGGATGTTGACTCTGCCAGTTAAGTTTGGATTCTATCTCCAAATTGAATTTTTCCTTTGTCTGACAGGTTTTTTAAAGGATTCTACAGCTGGAGGGGGAAAGGAAAGAGACAGATGGACATGAGCCAAATAGGAAGGGTGACTTTTCAGGAAATTGACGAGTGTGCTTGCAGTGTGGAACAACATTGAGAGGAAGGGAAAAGTGTATGTACGAGAAGTGTTGTTTGAGGTGATGCTATATAGTTTATTCTTGGACATTTATAAATAAAAGGTAATTTTTATTTTAATTACTCCTTAGCACAGAAGCAAATTAATAAGGAAAATGTGATTTTACCTTGTGAACTACCACTGTAGTTCAGGTCACAATGTCCTTTATGAAATGGAAGTAAAAATAAAAATCTTTTAAATTTATTATTTGGTCCTTGAACTGTGCTGCTTATTGACATATCTTTTATGTGAGCTGTGGCTCCAGTAGAGTGTTATATAATTTATTAATAGAAATCTTATGCTCCACATTGTCTTCACCAAAATGAAAGACAGTGGAGCTATTTTCCCTAGCAAAATAGACTATCATTTTATTACATAGAGTCAATGCTTTATTTTAACTGACAAACTAAATAAATGCTTTGCATAAACTAGAAGTAAGATGAATGGGAAAGAAATGAACTTATTGGCTAAGTGAGCATGTTTTATGAGAACAAAATATTACTAGTAGTTGGTTTAAAATTTAAAAATTATGGATATTTTTTAAATTAAATTTTTGTCTTTTTGAATATTAACCTAAATAGTCAAATTATATGATATTAATATTAAAATAATCATATTACACTAATGATTCAGAGTACCATATCTGAAAAGAAAATATTTGATAGTTTATAAGCATGTTTATATTAAATGTGATATTTTGTAGTTTAAAAATGTCAGATTTGGCCAGACACAGTGGCTCACACCTGTAATCCTAGCACTTTGGGAGGCCGAGGTGGGAGGATTGCTCAAGGTCAGGAGTTCCAGGCCAGCCTGAGCAAGAGCAAGCAAGACCCAGTCTTTATTAAAAATAGAAAGAAATTAATTGGCCAACTAAAAACATATAGAAAAAATTAGCCAGGCGGGTGCATGCTTATAATTCCAGCTACTTGGAAAGCTGAGGCAGAAGGATTTCTTGAGCCCAGGAGTGTGAGGTTGCTATGAGCTAGGCTGATGCCACGGCACTCTAGCTTGGGCAACAGAGTAAGACTGTCACACACACACACACAAAAAAGTCAGATTGATGATTTGGAGCTAAAACAGTAGACATGTTAGTAGAAAATTCCATGCATTAAACAAAATTGTAATCATGCTATTTTTTAAGTTTAACTTTTTTTCCTTTTCTTCTTTCCTTCTTCCTTTACTCCTTCTCTCCTTTCCCAGTTCCCTCTTCTTTCCCCTCTCCTTTCTTTCTTTCTTCTTTCCTTCCTTTCTTCCTCCCTAAGTTCACTCAGGCAGCTATAACAAAATACCTTAGGATGGGTACTATATAAACAACAGAAATTTTTTTCTTATAGTTCTAGTGGTTGGGAAGTCCAGGAACCAGGTGCCAATAAATTTGGTGTCTGGTGAGGGCTTCCTCTCAGCTTCAAGGATGGCACCTTCTTGCTGCATCCTCATGTAATAGAAGGGCTGAGCAAGCTTCCTTGGGCCTCTTTTATGTTGCCACTAATCCCATTCATGATGGGGGACCCCTAATAACCTAATCACCTCCCTAAATTCCCACACTTCTTGATACCAATGCATTGGGAATTATGCTTCAATATATGATTTTGAGGGAACATAAACATTCAAACCATAGCAATTTCCCTCTTCATTCCTTTTCTTCCTCCATCCTTCCTTCTCTCTCCTTTTTTTCCTTTTCTTCTTCTTCATTGAGTCCTTAAAACTCCAAGCAATACATGGCAATAACATAAAGCAGTAGACTTCTACATGAATCCAATATCAGTTGTGCTTTGCACTTTATCCTGATTTGGGACTATGGCCCTGATAGACTAAACAAATGGGAAAGACACTATAAGAGAAAGTAGATGAAGACATATGCGTATTTGCACATACAGAGTCAATTTAATGAAACTAATTAGAAATGATTAAACTTGCTTGAATGGTTTTCATTGAAGTAAATTACAAATTCAAAATTATTTTTTGAAATTAAATCTGTTACCTCAGTTTTTGTTAGTGCGTGAAGGGTTTTCTTCTCCTTTTTTTGCAGTTTTTTCTTTGTTTTTTCCCCACGTAATTTAATATAATTTTTCCTCTCAATTATTTTATTAAGTGCCTAGAAAACATTCAGGTATTAAGCTGTTCAGCATTTGCAACCAAATTATCCTGTTGTAGACCAAATAGTACCTAAGTGACTATTTTAATAAGAACTGTGTTTATTTTGGTAAGTAAAGGGAAAGAACCACCACACATGAATTATAGAAACATACTACAATATCCCAAATCCCAGTATTCTATTTGCATCACCTCAGAAAAACAAAATCTATCAAAAACTAATAAATTTCATAGAAATGATACATTTCTATTATATTTACAACATTTTAACCAAAATTACAACTCCAAGTACGAATTGTTAGCAATCATTATTAAAAAGTGTGTAAAAGCTTATTCTTCCCTAGAATTTGTGCTAAATTACTAATTCTTACAATTTTTTAACTATTAAAATAAAAGCAAAAATGATTACTGAACTACAAGAAGATATAAAACCATGGCTATTATAAAATAAGGGAAAACAAAAGACATTAATCTTTTTTGGAATTCATTCCATATTCAGACAGTTACACTGAGGCTTTTGATGCTGTTAATAAATTTCCATCATTAATGTAAGGGGGAGCCATTATTAAAATCATTTATCCCGCTAGGTTTTAGTACTGGTTGTGTACTTGTTACATGAGCATTACAACAGCATTAAAAGCCACAGATAAAGTGGTACTCAGAATCTGTTGTTTCCATGCTTTAAGGTCTTGTACAGGCTGCTTTAGCTGTTTAGACCTAAGTTCTCTCAAGTCTATAATATGAGTAAACTCCCTCTTGCCTATTTCATAGGGAGGTTTTTGAAGATCAAAATAAACCATTATAACTGGAACACTTTGTCAATCACAATTTTTTTTAAAAAAATAAAGGCATTTTGAAAAGTATTAAAGACTAAGAATATAAAGTTACATCATCATTTGCAGAGGAAAAAAATCCTGTGCCCAAACAAATATATGTATGTCTTCCCTGCAGGGAAGGGCAAGAATGTATGACTCTTGCCACACCCTCTGGCTCCTGCAAAGATTAAGGACAGCATGTATACATATTTTTCTACTAAATTTTTCTTTGGGAAGGGTTAGTAATATCAGTTACTGACATAAACTTGTAGTTTCGAAAATATCTTATCAATGTTTACTTTATTTTTCATCCTAGCTGTCTAAACATCTACACACATTCAAAATTTCCCGTGAAAATGTCAAGATGCCTTACATTTTATATTCAAGTAAACACTATTTTAGCATTTCATCAAGAAACAGTGAAGACTTTGAATTACGTTTACCATAGTGGGCACTTACACCAGCAAAGTCACTATTCACCCATTTGGAAACTGCTTTTCCTAAGCAGACTCTAAGAGTATGAAGTTCTATGTAATAGCATTAATTGTCTTGTTACATGGTTTCACCGTAGATTAGTTGTGTGGTCCTGAAATACTTAGTTTGTTCATCTTTTTCCCATGTGAAATCATAATTTTCCAAATAATAATGTAAAATTACATACATGATTTACCAACCTAAATATTCCTAAAAATTAGTTCCTGGATTTATTAAATGCTTACGTCAGAGTGTTCTTGGTGGATATTTCTGATTCTTGCAGCCTCTTCTTCTAGTCGAAGCAGAGGTGCCTCTGTTTCTGCCAGTGCCAGGGCATATATGGCTTTCTGTTTCATGAGTTCTTGCCTCTCCAGTAGCTGCCTTTCCTGAACGGAATACAGTTTTCTCTGCCAGCAAAGATTTTAAATAATTCATTCAGTTATTAATTACCTAAACATTTACTGAGCCCCTATTCAGTGTCAGGCTTTGTTGTAATTTGAAAATTTAATACTAAATGCTACCATAAAAAGCAATGGGTACAAATATAGTATATTTAAACAGCAAACAGTACACTAAAGGGAAAAGTTATTATTAGAAGAAATGAGAGAAAATTTTGAATAGACAATAAAAATCAAACAATCTTAAGTATTGAAGGACAATAAGTTAACACCACATCTTGGAATACATGCAAGTCCTGCTATCTTAGGCCAAATAAAAGCAAAGAACACGAAGTTAATAGAAAAATATTAAGCAAAAAGGGCTGGGAAGACTATGGGATTAGAAAGCATATATGTATAGAAATAAATTAGGAAATCTGGTATTTTCAAACATATGGAAACAGAGAAATACTCCTGCGATGTTTGCAAATGCCAAGTTTCCTAACAGGAAAAAAAAAAAAAAAATCACAAAATTTGGGTTTGCTTCAAAGAGGACCAGAGGTACAGATAGTCCCAAATAACACTATCACCAACTGTTTCAACTCTTAATTTTATTTTTCTTTTAATAATAATACTGGTTTCAAATATGCATGTATTTCTGAAATGGAGGCACTTTAGAAACATGCCATGAATCAAAAAACCAAACTGGGTTCCAAAGGATATGTAAGTGGTAGACAAAGATTAAATTAAAGTTGATTTTGCTAGTTTATATGCTTTAGTTTTGAAATCTTTATATAGAAATATCACGGCATATTTTTCTTTCGGGGTTAAATAAAGAAATTCAAGTGAAAGACACTAAAAGTAAAGAAAACATGACATCATCACAAAGCCAACTAAAGAGTTAGACACTTAGGAATAAGATCTCACTGCCCTTTTACTAGACTGGCAGAAATTCCCATTAAGCCACAAAATGAGATATGTGTATTGGAGGTCAGTTTCTTTATGCATGATCAGACACTGCTAGTTGTACACAGAGGGCAACTGTCATCAGCTAAGGAGAGAAAACTGCTGGCTTGCAAACCAAGTAGTGACAAGATGCCTCATTATGGGCAAATTTAAAATGCTAAGTAAAATGCAAATTAAAGTAAGAATAAAATATTGAAACCTGATTAGTATTACCTGAATCATTATTCCCATAGCCACTTCAGCTCGAATGAGTTTTTTCAAAAATTCTTCTCTACCCTGTATGTTAGCACATTTTTAAAACAGGAGTTTTATTCACAAAATATCAAAATACACTTTTAAGGACAATTGCTAATACAAGATACATTTTACTTATGTTGTAATGAAGTATAAAATATTCATTATAATTTGAATATTATAAAATTAAAAACACTCCTGATGTTATTTGAGGCAAAGTAATCAAGTGGTATAACACCAGGTTTACAAAATTTCAATTCCATTCAGTTTATACTTTAAACTCCTGAACTTAAAAAATCAAAGTAATCTGAAAGTAAAAACTAGACAGTCATCAATTTCTTTTTTTAAAAATCTATCAGTTTGTTTTTAATATTACTTTGCAGAATCAACATATTGAACCTTGAAAACAAAATAGATACATTCAAGTGTGTGAAGTTTGCAAAATGTGATTGGACTCCATTTGGCTACAACAATTCTTTATTTTTTTTAAAAATTAAATCATGCCTCAAAAGCCAGTGAGCAAAAAAAGAAAAAAAAAAAAGAAAGGATTTTTCTCTCTTTACCTGGATACATTGTTATTAAATTGTTTAAAATAGTGCTTTAAATTATCACACAAGCCAGAATTTGAAGTAATTCATAAAGTTCCTTCTGCCTTAGAATTACATCTTGGAATTCCTAATTTGAGAGAGGAGTCGGCTTGAATTTAGCCTATCTTGCATATTCAAAAGTGATGTATAGCTTTGCAAAGAGGAACAATGCAGATTCAGAAATGTCTCTAATATCTCTACTTCATTACTGAATTCTCCATCACATCCCAGGGCCTATAGAGACAATATAAAGAAACATGCCTACAGGTCTCTCCTCCAACCTTTCCTGTACTTGGTATACAAACTCATCAAAAAATTTTGCTCCCCTAAAGTAGAATAATAATTCCAAAGAAGGAAACATAAAGGTGATAAGTAAAGTAATAACTTTAATGTATCAGTTTACCTAAGGATATGCGTACATGTAAAACCAATTTATACAATGATATATTTTGACCATGTAAAAGAAATTAGAGGCCCCTTTTAACATGACAGCAGATACCGTGCAGTTTTATCAATTTGTTAAATATTTAATAAAAATGGAACAAAATTTAAAATTCCTTTACAGGCTAAAGAAAAATATATCATATTCCAAAGTACAGTGCTACATTTGATCTTTATCTAAAACTATTAATAGTTGAAAAATGAGTATGTGTGCATATTTATGCATATGTTGTGTTTCTGTATGTTGGAGAGAGGGTGGTGAATGGTGGGAAGCTGAAGAAAAAAACAACTATCAAATTATGCAGAATCTTTTAGGCACATTAAGAAAAGTAATGAGAGATGTTAATCAAATTATGTGTTCTAGAAAAATCACTCTGGCTGCAATATGGATTGATCAGTTTGCGTTTCTTTAATATTTATCCATATATTCATTCTTTGAAGTTTTTTTAATTGTCAACTAGTGAGAGAGCAATCCATTGTTGAAATTACTTCAAGACTCTTAACTTGGATAAATTAATATTGTACAAAAAATAATTATGGATGTAAGGCTAAAAATTTCTGTAGGCAGTGTACGAAAAAATTATAATATAGTAGACAAGGAGTATGAAACTGCAAGATTAAAACAATTGTATTTCTTTGAAAAGGAAAAAAAGTGCATTTGAGATCTGTGTTATCTATACAAAACCTGTTACCAATGGACAAATCTGTGCTCTTTATAGTGAAAACATCTGGAACTTCTCTCTAGTACCTCAGAGAACTTTTTCTAAGCTCTGTCTTCTGCCCTGCTCCCAGACCTCTGTGACCCAACCAGCAGGGTCAAATGACCAGGACAGAGAGTATTTGTCACTGATTGGGCTGCCAATGTCATACTTACACCAGACACAAGGCCACAGAGAGTGTTTCCAGGCAGATGCTTAAGGCCGTCCTATGATGCTATCCTCTTTACTTAAAATATGATTGGCCACCAAGGCTTTGGCAAAAATGCCCAGAAGCTAGCCACTTCCTAGGAGAACTACTGAGTTACTAAGACTTCAAAACACCATAGAGTACATGAATGACTGATGTAAAGAGAGCCCTGCTCGAAAGTCTTAGGCCATAGTGTGTAACATCTGGGTAAGGAAACTGATTTGTTTTCACATCCTGTTGTCATAGACGGTGTTCCCTCTAAAGTTGACTCTGGAGTAGAGTTTAGTGTGCAGGGAACTTATTAAGGAGCACACTTAGGATCAACTCCTGTGAACTGGAAAGGAATGAAACGGGATTGGGCAGAACAATAAGGTGAGCTGAGATTCAGTCCCAACAACTACCTCTGCAACCCCAGGGAGAGCCATGGAGAATAGACCTTCAGTTTTTCCCCAGGTTGCCCCAAGATGGCAAGGCTATCCTCTTGTATTTATTGATAATTAGATGTGAGCTGCCCCAGAAAGGGGAATGACCTTAAGCAAAGTGACTTAACTGATTCCTGAAAGGGAATCAGAGCAATTTCATCCATCAAATAGTATAAACGCCATGGGTCTCCTCAATGATGTAACAACCATTTGTATTCCTCATAATAATGATGGCTAAAATATATTATATGCCCACTGTGTAAAATTATCTTGTTTTAACTTCACAACAAAGTCTATAAAATAACAATTATCATCCCTTTTGTACCTAGAAAAACTGAGACAGATTACATAAATTGCCCAAACACAGAGAGCTGGCAGGTGATGAAACTGGGATGTTAATTTATACAATCTGACTGAGAGCACCTCAGTGACACCTAGATCTTAGGACCCTTCAAAGGAATAGGTATATTTAGTGTACAGACTCCTGACTCTCATGGACTCCTCTCCTTGCAGGGCCTCCCTTATCATGAAACTTTCCAAGCAACTGGGATACCTCTGAATTCTGTAACTCAACCACTCATCCAAGAGATTGAAGACTAAGACTGAGACTTTGAGTGAAAGAGATGCCATTCTGCTAGCGATGCCATACAGGAGGAATGGCAGTGGAAGTGGAATCTTCTAGAAAAGTTATTAGCTCTGGGGAGATGTCGCCTTTGAATTATGCAACATGAATTATGTAGCTGCTGATAGCAGAACCAGGATTAAATGAGTACAAATTACTAGGAGGCAGAATTAACACAAGAACTAGGGTGTGGTCTGCTTAGTGAAATACTGATAGCATCGTCATTGAAAATGTTCAGAAAGAGAAGCTGGAGAATGACAAAGCTAAGTGGTTGTAAAAAAAGGGGGAGGGAGTTTTTGATTTAATAATATGGGTACCACTTTTAAGAATTTGCTGTAACCCAAGCACTTTACCAGAATGTTTTGTACATACAGGCAGCCCTTGCTTTTTTGTAGGGTTCCATGTTGGAAACCTGTGCATTTTGGGACTATACAAAATGGGCATAGGCTCAGATAGGCACGCATTTTAGTTAACACAGTGCTGTGCAAAAGAAGAGCTGCCTGTGTATACACAGGCACTCCTCGTCTTGCGATGAGGTTATGTCCAGTAACTTCATCCTAAGTTGAAAATATCGTAAGTGAAAATAGTCAATACACTTAACCTATCGAACATTATATCTGGGCCTAGCCTACCTTAAACATGCTCAGAACACTTACATTAGCCTACAGTTGGGAAAATCATCTCATGTAAAGTCTGTTTTATAATAAATGTCTCATGTAATTTCTTGAATACTATACTGAGAATAAAAAACAGAATAGTTTTATGGGTACTTGAAGTACAGTTTATACTGAATGTCTATCGCTTTTGCACCATCTTAAAGTCAAAAAATCATAATTCAAACTCTTATAAGTTGGAAACCATCTGCATATGTGTGAGTGTTTAAGTGCATCATCATGTTATTTAGTGAAAATGCTGTTATCCACTTTCAAAACTGAGGTTATTGATATTATGGAATTTGTCATATGACTAGTCCACAAACAGGTATTAGGACCCAGGATTCCATGATACTATAGCTTGGACACATGCTACAGCACAATATAGTATAGCGGGTGCTTGAATCACATAATTTCGTCCAGTGTCATTTTGTTATAATGTTGATGAGGAAAAAAAAATCAATTCTCGACCAGGCCACAGTCTATATGAAATTTGCACACAGCTTGTGCTAGCTCTTCGTTTCTGTGTGGGTTTTTTTATGGGTACTCTGGTTTCCTTCCACATCCCAAAGAGGTGCATGTTAGGTTCACTGGCGAGTGTACACAGTCCCAGTGTGAGTGTGGGGGTGTGTGTGAGCATGCTCAGCGATGAAACGGCGACCTGACCATGGCTGGTTCCTCCCTGGTGCCCTGGGCTGCTGGGAGAGGCCCCAGCCACCCGCGACTCTGATCTGGAAAAATTGGTAAATAATTATCATACTTGTTTTTATTAAACTTTCTTAAGTGTATGTATAGCTCACATTTATTGAAATATTTATTCCTGGACAAGTTTTGAGTCTTTATTTAGAAGTTTGCTGATGGTTTTGTGACTAGAAATGTTCCCTAGGAACTTGACTCTTGTTTGTATCAATCAGCCTACAGTAAAATTGGTTTCATCATACGCTGTTTCACTTAACGTCCTGGGTTTCAAGAACGTATTGACAAAGTCAAGTGAAGACTTACTGTAAGCTTCCTCTATCTCCTCAGCTTCCAGTACTGTGTCTGTTGCATAATATTTGCTGAATGAATGATTTATTGAACAAATTGATTTATGATTTTCTTTTGGTCTCTAGGTTGGAGAATTAAACTGTAAAAGTTTCAGGTTCTTTCAGACTCAAATATATCATTTTTAAAAATAATCTCTTTACATAATGAGAAACTCGGAGGTCATTACAATGTCAGAATCACGTAGATTTTCATTCATAAATAGCATCTTGAGGATGGATGGTAAAAGAAAGCCTACGAGATGTTTATCTTGAGATGTGGGGAGATGGGAGAGGTGGTAGGAAAAGCAGGGAGGTTGGTTCTGACTTAGGATTGTATGCAACAATTCTAAAAGTATAAGTACCTGAATAAAAACTGAAGGAAGACTGCCTTCTCCAGAATTGTGGCCTAAGGCCCAACTTGTGCCAGGCCCTTAAGTTGGCAATTCAGTAAAGGGAATGAAAGCCCAGAAAAACTGCCACTTCACAACTGTTCCAATTATGGATTTGACTAAGAATCACTAATAGATGCTTAGATCATGAGGTGAAAATTTGTTGGAAAAAAATAGTTGCACATCCTTAAATTATTCCTCAATTGATTATTTTTACTGATTACAATGGGGAAATGGATAAATCTGTTGGCCACAACTTTAACCAAATGACCAAACTTAACACCATTAGTAATGAGACAAATGTATATCATGTGCTTTTTGACACAGTGTTATAATATTATAACTATGTCATATTTCCCCCAAAAGTGTTTAACCTGAATCTAATCATGAATAAACAAAAATAGAAATCCATATTGAGAGAAATTCTGCAAAAGAAATGTCCTGGACTCTTAAAAATATGTCAATGTAATAAAAAAACAAAATTTTTTAAAATACAGGAGACTCTTTAAGATTAAAGGAGACTCAAAAGTTATAATAGACCAATGCAATGTTTGGTGCTCAGTTACATATACCAATGCATTAAATTAGAAAAATTTTCTTGCCAATTATACATTTGTGTCTGTTATCTAATTATTGCCTCTTAGCTCCAAATCCACTGTTTTAAGAGGGTGGCCTCTTTCATGCATATTCCTTCTTTGGGTACCTTCTCTCTGCCCTCCAGACAGTGGTTGCTGCCTCCATGTGCTATTTCTGTATTCTTTAGAGCAGGGGTTAGCAAATTTTTTCTAGAAAGGGCCAAACAGTAAATACTTTAAGCTTCGCAGACTATAAGGTCACCATCATAACTACTCAGTTCTGGTTTGGGAGAAAATGAAAGAGAGACCAAAAGATCACTTTGAAGAGCTTGGAAGCAGCCTGGAGCAAAGGGAGTGACAGAATCTCAGCTGCTGGAAACTCACTTTAAATCACCTTTGACCTGCAGCCTGGTTTTAGCAGTCACTAACCAGAAGGTGGCAGCAGAGAGCTATTCTGCTGAAAGAGACTTCTGTACTAGCACAAAAAGCTGAGCAGGAGAGAATGCATGGAGCAAAGCTATGTGCCCGGAAACCCATGTTCAAAGGCGAAAGGGGAGTAAACACTAAATAGAAACAGATTTAATCTCAGAATCAAAGAAATAGCATTAGTTTGCTTTCTAGCGACACAGGGGCACTAAAAAGAAAGTTAGAGAATTCATTATATAAGGTTTGAGATCAAGAAAGGAAAAAAGACACTTTAAAATTAAAATCTTCAGACAGAATTTGAGATTTGTTCAAATAACTGTGGGCTGGGCTAAATTAGTGGGACAGGGTAGCTCTGGCTGTGCACTGCTATGACACTTTTTGGTGGCCAGGACCCCAACAGGAAGTACAGGTTGCAGCCCAACCTGATTCTATGGAAAAATAGTACACAATTTTACCTTTCTTTTTTTTTTATGAGGGTATATGTGGGTGTGTGAGGCAGAGGGGGACTGTAGGTAGTTCTAAAATTACAAAAAATTAAATTAAATTAAAATATTCTGAAACTCTAAACCCACAAATTTGCTTTGTGACTTTTTGGTATAATTTATTTTTTAGGTCCTGTATTTAAATTTGTTATCTTTGCTAAAGTTAGTCTAATAAGATCTTTCTCAGCACTGAAAAAGCAGAAGTTCCATTAATTTTTAAAATGTCCATATTGAATGAATTTGCAATTTATCCTTATACTCGAATATATAACTACTATTCTATTTTTGAGAAATTTGTGTATTTAAATTTTCCTACTATATATTGCAACTACATATTCAACTACATATTCATACTACATTTCCACACTTATTGAATATCTACTTTGTTCTAAGCACTGTTCAGGCACTGGGAAGTAGCAGTGTATATAAAATAGACAATCACTGTTGCTCTCATGGACTGTGTTCTCTTGTGGTTGTTATATAATTAATTAATTAGAAACATCTTTAAACATACATATTTGTTGGCTTTCTTCACCTTTGTTATCTGGTTATTTTTTTAAAGTCATATTTTTATTTTTATTTAAGCATACTATGAGGTACAAATGTTTAGGTTACGTATATTGTCTTCGCCCACCCAGAGTCAGAGCTTCAAGCGTGTCCATCCCTCAGATGATGCACACCACACCCATCACGTATGTATATACCCATCCCTTCCGCCCCCTCCCATCTGCCCAATAACACCCAATGAACGTTATTACTATATGTTCAATTAAGTTGATCAGTTAAAACCAATTTGATGGTGAGTACGTGTGGTGCTTGTTTTTCCATTCTTGTGATACTTCACTTAGTAAAATGGGTTCCAGCTCTTATCTGGGATAATACAAGAGGTGCTATATCACCTTTGTTTTTTGTGTCTGAGTAGAACTCCATGGTATACATATGCCACATTTTATTAATCCACTCATGGATAATGGGCACTTGGGTTGTTTCCACATCTTTGCAATTGTGAATTGTGCTGCTATAAACATTTCAGTGTAGATGTCTTTTTTTATAAAAAGTCCTTTTTTTCCTTTGGGTAGATACCCATTAGCAGGATTGCTGGATCAAATGGTAGTTCTACTTTTAGTTCTTTGAGGTATCTCCACACTACTTTCCACAGAGGTTTTACTAGTCTGCAGTCCCATCAGTAGTGTATGAGTGTTCCTATCTCTCTGCATCCATGCCAACATTTGTTGTTTTGGGACTTGTTGATAAAAACCATTCTCACTGGAGTTAAGTGATATCTCATTGTGGTTTTGATTTACATTT
>CAUYRT010069671.1:0-19069 GCA_963574885.1 Lepilemur ruficaudatus
AACACTACTTGCTTAAATAAAATGAAGCCCGAACAGTCTGGGTGCGGTGGCTCATTCCTATAATCCCAGCATTTTGGGAGGCCTAGGTGGGTGGATCACTTGAGGCCAGGAGTTCGAGACCAGCCTGAGTAAGAGTGAGACTGCCCCATCTCTACAAAAAATAGAAAAATTAGCTGACGTGGTGGCGCACGCCTGTAGTCCCAGCTGCTCGGGTGTTGGGGCCCGAGGCAGGACGATCGCTTGAGCCCAGGAGTTTGAGGTTGCAGTGAGCTATGATGATGCCACTGCACTCTAGCCTAGGCAACAGAGAACCTATCTCAAACAAACAAACAAAAATTAAGCCCAAATATTAGTGTCTATCCGTTAAGCAGGAAAATTTGGCAGCTTTATGTAGTAGCAATGTATTCTGAATTAGGTGTGGGTCATACGTTAGAACTGCTGCCAGTATGTTGACTGATTCACTATGTAGGTATCTCTGGGCAAGGCAGAAAGATTTTCTTGACTCCTTTCCAGGATATTGACTGAAAATGCATTTTTGTCATAATTTCCATTTAGATTTTTCTTACTTGTCTAGGGAAAAAACCCTTATTCATAGGAAGCATATTTATTATAATAAACTGATAGCTTTTTCAATGAATTTTTAAAGACTTACAATATTTTGAGTTTGCCAATATCTTTTATGAACTTAATAAGCCACTTGCTATTGCTCATTAAATCTACTTCAGCTTGGGTGATATTCAAAAAGAAATCTGGGTGATCATGGTAGCTCTGCCTAATTTTAACTATAAACAGACAGACACACACACACACACAATACCTCTTTTCACTTCATTCTTACAGTAAGGATCCTAGACTCTGCCTTTAAGTAATGACCTTGGACAAGTCACATATCTTTGCTTGTATTTTCACAACTGGAAAAGAGGGGGAGGTAGCGCCTGCTTACTTACAAAGATACTCTAAGAAGAGACAGGGCATGTGTAAAACCATTTTGAGCTTTTTGTAAAAAATGTACTTATATCAACTTATATCATTTTCTGAATTTTATTTTTGTGGTATTTAGTTTTATTCTTTCGATAGTGAAGCAAAATTAAAAATAAAAACAATGTGACACTTACAGAACCTACATAGCATGTGCTTGTTGAGTCACAAAATTATTCATTTGTTTACTGTTGCTACCCGATTCTTAGCCTGAAGAGCTCTTTAGTCTAAAAGATAAGAATGGGCACTTAATGCCCACAGAAAATTCAAATCTTTATATTCAAATGTTCTTATGAACAATGCGGATATTGAAAAACAAAACATTTGATTTTAATCAAACTGAGAGAAACGATCCTTACCTAATTGTCTCTTTGCATTATGAAATGGTATATTTTTAAAAGCAAAATTTTCAGAACACTTATATTAAATACTTTCCTTGTTTCAGAAAAGACTTAGGGCAGCTTAAAATCTGTATTTATTAAAGAGGGAGGAACAATGTGGGGCTGAGAGATAAAAATCTACCTACTGGGTACAATGGACACTATTCTGGTGACAGGTGCCCTGAAAGCCCTGACTTCAGCATGATACAATTCATTCATGTAACAGAAAATAATTGTACCCCCATTTTTTTAAATAAAAATATAAAATAAAACTTCATATTGTTTACATTTTAAAGAAGTTTTTCATTTTGGAACTGTTTCCCAACGAGCAATTTTAAGAAATGAAATGCTTCGATGACATCCTTAATTAGTTGGCTTTCAATTGTCAATAAACACCTACTTATATTACTCACTGATTTTGTTCCTAACGGTACAAAAAAAAAAAGATTGCATCTGCTTTATTGGTATGTATAGGTATTTCATTGCCAGCAGACAATCAAGGGATAATTATTATTTACCATCTTATTTCCTTCCATTGTAAAGTTTATTTGAAGTGAGTGGGAACTGCTGAAATCCTATCGACTCAATTGGCACAGTGTAGGGATGGTCTATCTAGCAGAATCATTTTATTTGCCTCACTTTTCACTATTTGATACTTTTAGTCTCCATCCCATGCCTCTACTCTTTGCCAAGTGTCCCACTTGTGCTCTTTTATCTTGCTCGCTTCCATAGGTGCATTCTCCATGGAGCTTGGTGTCTCCACAATGCTCAACCTGGAAATCTCCAAAGTCAGCCTTAAGAAGAGAGCATTCACTTCAACCACCAATCAGTACACTAACCTTCAAGTTTTGAGATTGGTGACCTATCCTGACCAGTGACAACACTGGGTCTTACTGGCCCATTGTTGCAAAAGCTCTTCCCAAATTTGGCTTGAAACCTGAAAGTACTCTGCAGAGTACTCGAAAATGCTCATTAGGTTGCCTAGATAACAGATTTATTGCACTCAGAGGAACAACACATAAAAAGCATTCCTGTTCAGTACATAATTAATAGTCTTCAAGAATACACCTCCTTAGTTAGTTTTTATATACAATTACAAATGGTTGGTTGAATATTCAGAGGTTGAATATTATTTATTTTGGAAAAGTTAACTCATTTGGAACAAACATGTTTTCTCCGCAGGTTTACCATTCAGATTGTGAGGATGTCAAGAGACTGAACAAGTCAATGCAGTGTTTTTGGCCTGGACTGCAAACAGGACTCTGCTGGCATTTTGCCCTGGAGTTACTGGGCCACTGGGACACTTCCAGATAATTAACATTACTCTTCCAGTGTCTAATGTGATAATGCCGATGGTTAAATAAGAAAGAGCATCTTATAACATACCATAGGTAGCATGTTTGCACATCAAGGAAGCTAGTTCTGTGGGCAAGCCAATATTTTTGTCTAAGCCTAAGTCAAAGGGAAAAAAAGGTTTTTTATAAAAGGACTGAAGCCTTGGAATTTATATATAACACAAAGACCAAGATATAGAAATCAAACTTACGTTTTCTTTAATACATTTTTAAACATCTAAGTGACCAATCTTTCTAAAGGTTATACTTCTGCCATTAATGTCACAAATAGCAAATATTTTCTGGTAGAAAAATGTTTTATTGATAATCTATTATATGTCTAGCCAAAGACACATTGATTTAACCTTGGAAACACAATCTCATAGTATGCATTTTGGGTTCAAGGGGATCACACACTAGAAGCATAATGCCTGAAGTTCTTTAACACACAAGTTCATTGGCAAAGTAAGAAAATAGTGACTACTGAAATATAAATTATTTTAAACTACCTTTTTTTTAACCTCAGAAATAGCTTACAGAAATGGTCAATTCCTACAATTTCAAATGATATCTATGTACCTCCAAATAACTGAAATATCTTTTTTCACATAATATTTAAACGAAAAGAATGTTTCCTGTGAGAATAAAATTCCCAGAAGCCTCTCTGATCTCAGAGCAAGGGGTGTTTGCCATTTCCTAAAGAGACCCCCATCAGACTTTTGAAACTATGCATTCACTTTCCACCTAAACATCCCTAGATAATACAGTACCTGCAGAATGCACTCCTCCCTAATTAGGGAGTGTCTGGTAATTTGGGATGGTGGTCCACACCAGGGGAACCATGGCAATACCATTACTCTGACACTGATTTCCCATCTTACACAGAGCTCCTATCATTCAGAAAGAGCATGTGTGCAGTATGTTGTGATGTTCTAGTGGACCTTGCTTATCAGGGAGAAAGACCAACCAGCCCCGACTCCCTTGCACATACAATAAGAATTAATATCATTTTATCAGTCCTTGATGTAATATTACCCTTAATTTCCAGTACACCAAATTATTTATAGGAAACCTAGTAGTGCTTTTAGTTATAACAAGAAAACCCTGGAAAGTTTTCAGATGTAAAAACAGCAAGGTGTCTGGCATAAGAGTGAATAAATGAATGAAAGTTACAAATCTCATATCACGTTCAGTTCTATAGTTAGGAGAGGTAGAGCATACTTGCTTTTCTATCAGTAAAAGCTCATCAAGAAGAAAAGACATTGAGGATTTTGTTTCATTGTGTTTAATAATCCCATTATGTTCTTATTTTAATCATATCTTTTTTATTTTGGTAGTTAAAATACCGGTGACTACTGAGGACATTCCAGTAAAAAAAAAAATAGATTAATAGATGATTTATGATTTTAATGAAGTTGATTCTTTAAATTCAAGGCATGTCCTGAGGATTTTTCACAAAAACAATTGATTCTTTTCATGGCTTAATGCCACTGCAACTTCCTCCACACAGCTAGCAGATTGCCATGGACACACACTCGGACGCTTTTCATTCTCTCTAGGTCTCCAGAAGTTTACATTTGGGGAGAAGAAGAAAGAGCAGAGGAATCTTTTCTATGCATAAGGCTTACTTGGGACCTTAAACAATATGCACCTTTGTAATACAAATTGTTACAAGAAATTTACAGTATGCTAAAAAAATCACACAAATAAAAAAGTAATGCTTTAAAAATCCAGAAAATAGCAAGCAGCCATAAACCAATGATTTAAACCAGTGATAAACACATATGATTTCACAGAAGTGTAACAGCACACAGCTAAAAGATAAATGTCAGGTTTCTGCTTTTCTTAAGTAGGTACCATATACAGAGGCAAAGAGGATAAGTATTAAATTAAGAAATGAATATAGACTGTGTAGCTGGATAATTCTAGGCAACAGTTATAATTTTTCCCAGCAATAAATTTGGATTATTTTTGCCTGAACTTTATGAATGATTTCCTGAATTTCATTTAATCTGTATGTGTAAATAAGTTGAGAATATTTTGGTTGAATATTAAATAATCTGAAATTTCACTTGATTTTATTCTATTGTACTGACAATACTCAATAAAAAAAATAAGATATCTTCAGAGAGATCTTTCACCTCCTTGGTTAAGTATATTCCTAGGTATTTTATTTTCTTTGTGGCTGTTGTGAATGCTATTAAGTCTTTGATTTTACTCTCAGCTTGTCTGTTATTGGTGTATAGGAAGGCTACTGATTTGTGTACAGTGATTTTGTAACCTGAGACCTTGCTGAATTTATTTGTCAATTCCAAGAGTCTCTTGGTGGAGTCTTTGACTTTATATATAAGATCATATTAGTAAAAGTGATAGTTTGATATCCTTTTTCCTGATTTGGATACACTTTATTTTTTTCTCTTGCCTGACTGCTCTGGCTAGGACTTCCAGTACCATGTTGAATAGAGGTAGTGACAGTGGACACCTTGTCTTGTTCCATTTCTTAGGGAGCATGCTTTCAACTCTTCCCCATTCAGTATGATTTTGGCTGTGGGTTTGTCATATATAGCTTTTATAATTTTGAGATACATTCCTTCTAGGCATAGTTTGTTAAGGGTTTTTATAATGAAAGGGTGAATTTAGTCAAATGCTTTTTCTGCATTTATTGTGATAATCATATGGTCGTTGTTTTTGCTTCTGTTTATGTGTTGAATCAAATTTATTGATTTATGTATGTTGAACCATCATCGTATCCCTGAGATGAAGCCCACTTGATCATGGTGGATTTTTTTGTTTGATGTGCTGTTGAATTTGGTTTCCTAGTATTTCATTGAGGATTTTGGCATTTATATGCATAAGGGATACTGGTCCACAGTTTTCTTTTTTGGTTGTTTCCTTTCCTGGCTTTGGTATCAAGGTGATACTGGCTTCATAGAATGAGTTGAGGAGGATTCCCTCCTTCTTGATACTATGGAATAATTTCTGCAGTATGGGTACCAGCTCCTCTTTGTAGATCTGGTAAAATTTGGCTGTGAATCCGTCTGATCCAGAGGCTTTTTTTTTTTTTTTTTTTGGTGGAAGCTTTTTTATTACCACTTCAATCTCATTGCTCATTATTGGTCTGTTCATGAGTTCCATTTCTTCCTGATTGAGTCTTCAGAGGTTATGAGTTTCCAGAAATTTTTCTGTTTCCTCTACATTTTTGAATTTATGTGCATAGACTTTCATAGTATTCACAGATGATATTTTGTATTTCTGTGGCATCATATAATAAATAATAAAAAAAGAAATAAGAGAAAACTTTCCTTTACATCTGCTGTCTAAGGTAAAACAATTGTCCTAATCTCTTCATAAGCAATCCCAAGATAAACTTCCATTTTAGAGGCCATCTGCATGTCAATTTATAGTAGTTATAAAATTAGCACAGGTTAAATGCAGCATCATTTTATCAAATACCTATTTGCTAAATAAGTGAATTAATTCAATGACTGTAAACACAAGAGACATACCAAATGAATCAAAACATCCAGATATCACATCTATTCCACCCTTGTTGGGTGTTAAAGATGAAAACTTTCTGAAGACAGTTCCTTAATGCAGTGTTTTCCAAACTATTTCATATCATGGCTCAGTTAGAAAATGATGCTATTAGCAGTGATTGGGGATAACACATAAGGGCTGAGCAGATGAATGTTAGGCACACCTGTAGTTAGCCTGCAATACCAGGGTCCAGTGAGTGGGAAGCTTTATCATCCTCAAGCACCTTCTCTCAGGGCTTTTGCCCAGCCATTTCTCCAGCTGGATATCTCTATTTACTCTCTTCTCTGCCTCCTCATCCACCCCTGATCCTTCTCATCCTCTATGTGGTATCTCATTCCATTTCTTTGACTCTTACAGACTTTCTCACAATTATAATTGAATAGTGTAATAATTTTTGGATATTCATTTACTGTATTAAACTGTAAACTCCTTGAGAATTTGAAATATGTCTATCTTGTGCCCTATTGTATACTCAGCACCTAACCTAGGTATATAGTAGGTGTTCAACAAATAATCATTGAATTAGTAAACTACAAATTTAGGATTTACAATCTCAGAGGAATGTTCCCTGCCAGCTATAATTTATTTACCCCTCTCTTTTTCAAATCAGTGACTGCTAAATCTTTCTCTCTACAATTAGGAACTGACTGAACATTCTGTTCTTAACAAGAAAACATAAGCCATTGCATGGGAAATTTTGCAAGTTCCCTCTTCTTCACCTTTATCTAACTTCCATCTTCATCATAGACTAATTTCCCTTTGTGTCTCACGAAGATGTCTGCATTCTTTCTCATCCTCTTACCTTCTCCAGGATTTCTTGGGATTCAGTCTCTCTCTCTTCACAGGACTGTTCTCTTTGGTCCCTATAACACACTGAAGCCTTCTTACCCTAAAAATTCCCCTTCCCTTTCCTGCTTCACTTTACCAAATGCACAAGCGTCTGTACTTACATACAGTCTTTTAACAGCGGTTGTCATTCTCCTTCAATGAATGTACGTATACCTGTCTGTCTTCTTTCTGTCTACGGATCACTTAAAAACCAGAAACAAATGAATCTTTGGACCTTCTCATAGTACCAGGCCCAGAATAAGTGCTCAATAAATATATAACACAAAGATAAATTAAAAAGATCACTCAATATCAAATGAGTGAAAAGCAGTGCTAAACACATATATCAACTTAATAAGCATCTCTTATTGTGTGTTTCCTACACTCAATTGCTATCAAAGAACAGCAGATAGGAATACAATATTGACAATGAAATGTAAACTGCCTCATCATTATTTTCATAGAAAATGGTTGCAGTTAACAATAAATATATGAAATTTGCTTCAAATTCCCTCCAGGATTTACTGGGATTTCTTGAATTTATCTAACACTTTCTTCCATCCAATTATGGAAATCTTCAATTTTACATTAGCCCCTTCTGGATAAAAAGATCTTAGTTTTCATACTACTGAAATAAATACTTTCTTATAATTTTCTATTTCAAATTAATATGGAAACAAACACTTCTTTTCAAAATAACTCTACTTTTATTAACAACTCATTAATAGAACTTTAATTTTCCCCATTAAGTTCTTTCGTAGATTTGCCAATGAAATAAAAGTAGTGACTGATCTTTTAGTTGTCTAGGTTCCTGTAATATGAATAGCTTACTGAAATATTAAATAGCTCATTCAAATGAAAAGTATTTCATCTATATGTATATAAGATTAAAAGGCTGAAAATATATAATGGTTTTTCTTATATGATGTATGATACATGATATGATGGACCTTATGCCTTGAAATGTATAATTATGAATGAGAGCTATAATCAATTGCTTGCGGAAATAATTGGGTTTACATTGTAAACTACTTGAGAATGGGACAGATTCCTCTTTAACTTTTCCTTTCATTTTGAAAGTTTCTCTCCGCAGCCTTTGGCAAAGGGAAAGGTGTTGGAAAGTTTGAGTCTTTTACAACCATACCTTCCTGCTACCCATCTAGGTTCCAGAAAACGGATGGACGATGAATGGACACGAAAAGGAAGAAGAGAAGAATCAGAGATGGGAGAAGGTCATTGGACATACTTGCTCAAGATGTGTGTCAAAATTTAGGTATAGAGAGTTATCTTAAATGTATTCAATACAGAGACATTTGTTATTCACATGAAAGAAAACCACAATGTATACTTAGTAGTTATTAGTACTTCCAGGACAAGAAAAACTTAGTTTATTTTATTAAACTGGCCAGTTAAAATGTAATCAAATTAATCCATCATCAGTATTTTTAAATATACAAAATTGAAAACATGGAATTTTTAATTATTCCAAAGCTGACACCTATTCAGGTTATAACTGCATATAGTTATTAGGAAATGTGATGATTTCTTTCCTAAGCAAACTTTATAGATCTTACTGAAATTTGCTTCCATAAAATTATCAATAAGAATAGAAGGTAATGTTTGAACTGATCAAAAGACTATTAAGAAGTACAATATTGAACCTTTCTTTAATCTTAGATATGAGGTTTTATGTTCTAAAGCACAAAAATCCTCATCTTCATAACCTACAGCCCAGCTAAATTATAAAACTTGTTGGAAAACTTTCTACAAGAGCTTTTATTGCTGCTGTTAGCTAAGTTTTTGTACCACTATTTTTTCATTCCAATTCCAGAACTTCTATGGGTTTAAAAAAACTTAATTACTTTTTAATATCATTTTTGCATTGCTATAAATACTGTTCACTTTTAATAACATATATTAGAATCCTGATAGTCCTTATCTTTAGTTGTTTTCTGCTCATAAAATTAGTGAAATATTGGTTTCAGAAATAGTCACATTTTCTCACAATTATTCCAATTCTATGCTTAAAGCCTTTTCACACTCATTCACTTCTATCCATTTATCTTGCCTCTTTCCAGATCCAAACCACCACCATCTAGTCTATGAAATAATGCAAAATACCTCCTAACTGGTGTTTCTTGTTTTGACCACCCCTCCCTTTTTATATTCCCTTTCTTCCTATGGCCTCTCCTCCCTTCATTTAGTTAATTGATTCATTCAACCAATAATACTGATTACCTACTGCATGCCAAGCACCACTGAATAGCTCACTGAAATATTGAATAGCTCATTAAAATGAGAAGTGTTTCGTATACATAAGCACTTGAGGTGTCCTGGTGAAAAGCTAGCCATCCAAGTAACTCACATTTTAGTCAGAGGAGAAAGAATGTCAACAAGAAAGATAATAAATGAGTTAATCCTACAGTACATAAGAAGAATGATAAGCACTATGGAGAAAATCATTAGAGCAGAATAAGGCATATGAATGAGCAGGTGCAATTTTATACTGAGTGGCCAAGGGAGGCCTTGCTCAGAAGGTGGCATTTGAGCAAAGACTTAAAAAATATCAGTGAATGAGCCAGAAAACACCTGAGGGAAGAGCAGTCTCAGCATGGGCACAAAACCCCTAAGACAAGATCAAGCCTGCTGTGTTTAAAGAACAGCAAGGAGGTCAGAATAGCTGAGGCTGAGAATGTCTAGCGGAGATTACCAGGAAATGAGGTTGGAACAATGAAGACCACTTCTATTCCCTTCAACTCTGCAAACTGCCAACAGGTACCAGAGTACTTCATTCCCCCTTTAAAAAATATTTATTTTTAATCAAATAATGCATATATGTAGTTTAAAAGTTCAAGTTTCTACTAAAAGTCTTCTAATGGAACACAGCTGTACTTGACTTCATTTCACTATACTTCTCTAGTCCAGTTTCCCACAGGTCACAATTTTCAATTCTTTTAGCTATCTCTTCTGTAATTTAACTCTGCTAACTCTCTACTTACATTGTGATTTCTTGACTTCTGAATTTTAGATATTCTATACTACCTTTCTACTTTGATGGATAAGTATTTCTCCTCTAACTTTAGAATAGTTTCTTTCTTTTCTCCAAACTTATAATATGGATATAATATTTTAGAAATATTCAATGTTATTATTATGCAAATATTGGTGACAGTTGAGAAAAGTGGTGTATAACATTATACTTTCTACTCAACTTTTTCCCTTTTTTGCAGTTAATTAATGCCTTTTTATTTGATTAATTTTCTCAGCACCATTAGTTTTCCCCAAATCTAAAACATCTCTAGTGCTCTAAAACATGTATAGATCTCTATATTGCCTAGTTAATAAATGAGTAATGTAGCATTTTCATTTTTCCACCTGAAATCCTCCTGTTCCAGTCAGGGCTGGCAGCAAGACAGCCTGCTGCCTAGCTTGCATACTCAGGTTTGCCTTCATTCTGATTGCTGTTCCACAGGTTACAACTCTGGTTTCCTGAATCCCATGAATCCCCTTCATTGGTTTATTCTTTTATTTTGGTTCGGCACTAGAGCATTGTCTAGTAGCTTCTGAGAAAAGAGTCCATAAGATAAAAACTTTGAGATTGTTTTGTTCTATCTTCACAATTCTAGGTTGAAAATAACGTTGTCCTCCAATTTTTAAGGTATGTATTGCTCCACTATCCTTTAATTTTGAGTGTTAATATTATGAAAGTTATTGCCTTTGTTATTCTTGGCCCTTTGTATTAATATCTCAGGTCTGTTTTTTTCCTCCCTCATTATACCTTCAGAATCATCTCTTTGTTGCTAGTATTTTGAATTTTCATAATGGTATGCTTTTGGTTTGGCAGTCTTATCATTGACTATACTAGGGCTATGTGGGTTCTTCCAATTTATAGGCACATGTTCTTTAATAATAGGATATTTTCCTGACATTTCCTTTCTATTTTCTTACCTTTGTTTCTATTTTTTGAAAATTTTATTAGTTGGATATTAGATTTTGGGGATTGATACACCACAATTAGTTATTGCCTCTATCTTATTGTTCATGTCTTTGGATTTCTGTTCTACTTTCAGGAATATTTTCTAATATTTAACTGTTTATTTCATCCATCACCTATTCATCATTTAAAAAAATTTCTAGAGCCCTTTTTTGTTTTTTTATGTCATTTTGAAAGCATCTCATCCTTATATTATGAGTGCAAAATCATCTATCATCTCCCTAAATACATTAATTACAGATTTTGTAAAATTTCACTCTACTTCCTTCATTGTCTCAATTTCTTCTGTTTATTTTGTGTGTGTGTGTGTGTGTGTGTGTGTGTGTGTGTGTGTGTTTATTTGTTTGCTTTGATCACTTTCGTCCTGGAGACTGTTTAAATGTCTGGTCATTCTTGATTGACTCTGCTTATTTAAGAGTAACACACTAAAATGCAGACTAGATGTATTTTGGTTGAGTGTTACTGAATGGGACTTGTCAAATAAGGGGCTCCACTATAGGGTGATCTCAACATAAAATAGATTTTTTACTGTGCAGTTCCAAATATCCATACCTGTTTTCCACATTTTCTGGCATTCTGTGACAGGATGCAGGAATGCTATTGAAAGACTCGCATCTGACACTCAGACTTTCAGATAATTCCCCTATTTTCGGCCCCATAACTCATTTCCACTCTCTGTTATAAATGGGTTTCCAAGGCAAGATATAAAGGGCAAGATGAAAGTTTGATTTTAAGGTAGAAGCAGAGTACGAAAACTGATTAAAAGAAATAACATTAGCATATATATTTAATACATAGAACAACCAGAGATGTCATGTTACTAAAGCCTAAATACATCTGCTAAATAGTCTGCAAACCCCAAATAAATTGCCATGAAATTTTCAGGCACCAATGAATAGTCCATGAAAAATTCCACACTATACATTTTTCTATGTCAAAACTAATTTGTTTTATATTTGTACTTTCCCAATCTGTATTCAAGAGCGTCTCGCATTTATTTCAAAAAGATGAGTAGCACTATCATTACAGTGTCATGTGTGATGTTATTCTACCCTGAAATGTGCTTACTGGGAACATTTTTAGGTTTTAAAGGTTATTCAATAACATTTTAAAATCTCAGTTTATTCAAGTTTCTAATTTTTAAGAAGTGCTTATCTAAAGTGTTGTCACTTGTGATTGAAGGCTAATGGAAATAGAGAGAAAGTCATTACAAGTAAGTAAACAGCACCATTCTAGAGGAGAGGAGCTGTAAGACTGGGAAGTACTAACATCTGAAGCCCCACTAGGAAGGCTGAGTAAAAAATACATCTGATGCAGAAACTAAAATATAATACAGATGGAAAGGAACATAAATGTCGGACCCATCAGCATTCTGAAAAGAAAGAGAAAAATAGAATAAAACTAAGAAATACAGATGTTGTATAGTTGATATTCGTTTCCAACAGGACCGCCCCACACATTTAATAGGATCGTCTATGTGCAATGCAAAAAGTCAGCTGCTATAGGGTTGGTTGAACTAGATAGAAATATGCAGTTACAACAGGTGGCTAAACACAAGGTTGTGACTTGTGGTCACATTATAGGTAACTAACCATTTCACTAAATGGTGAAATACATTTCTCCAAAACCTTAAAGAGAAATTACTCATAATTATTCTACAAGCAAATGATTAACCATTCCTAATATAAAACATTATACCCTCTCCTTCTATACTTATTTGGTAACACTTGGCAGTTTTGGTTAGGGCTTGACATATCCAAGATTAAAATCACTAGTTCAATTCCCACATCAGCCATTTAACTTCTTCCTGTTCTGTAACTGAAGACTTAATATCTAAATTCGATTATCACTCTGCAATTGGACAGATAGATTTGCAGACGTATCAGTTTAAACCAAGAGCATGTAGCCTTCAAATGATAGCTCAGTTTTATTTTCATTTGAAAAAGCCTTATACAAATGATCTGAAGAATTCAGAATCTCATTAAATTACACATTTGAAAAAGGTATGTGATATTTAAGTACCTTTCATTAATTTTATTTATGACTTTTATTTATTTGTGAAATTTATAAGTTGAAAAACTGAGGTACATGTGAAATAAATTAGTTTGCTAAAATATGCTAATTTACATAATTTCAAAACACCTTGACCTTAGGCCTTTTCCTAGATTTTAATGTGTAAACTAAACACTCTAGAGGAGAATGGCCAAGATGGAAGACTAGAAGCAGCCCACACCTGCTGTTCTCTGGGAGAGGATGGAAAACTGCAAGTAGTTGCTCACCTACAGATGGATCCTCTTGGAGAGAACATTGCATATCATCAGAGAACCAACAGAAGATATGGAGAGTTCCACTTACCAAGATCAGAAGGTACCTGGAGGAGACGCCTACATGTGAAGAAGTGATAAAGGAGAGAGCCCCAGGGCCCCAAGTTTCCTGCGTAGGCACGGCAACTCTGAGGGCCTTCCTCCCCCATCACTGCAGACCTAGGTGCTGATCAGGGAACTGCTTAGAGACTGTATAGTGAAGTTGTATCAGAGAGCAGGCTAAGCAGGGTCCTGCTGATCTTGGTTTCCAGTTACCACAGCTGACACTCCTCTGAGCTCTCAGGTCCAGAGCTCTTGGTCTATCCAGGAACTGGCTTTGCTACAGCTTTCCTAACATCACCCCTTGCCAGGATGGGAAGGGAACAGGGAGAGCAGATGCACTTGCATGCCTGTGACTGCAAGCCAGGCACCCCCACCACCCACCAGGGAACTCAAGCTGGAGTGGTCCCAGGGCAGCAGGACCTATGTGGGGGAAAAGCCCCAGCCATGCAGCAGCCCAGCCCACACAGTCCCACACCTGGACCAGTTGAACAAGCTCCCTGGCCCACGCACTGCCCAGCCAAGATCCATGGTCCTGGTCTCGCAGATCTGAACTCTATGTGGTGGGCTACACCCCCCACATTGCACACTGGTTGGCCAGTGGGCCACACTCCTTTGATTTGTCTGCCAGCCAGCAGGCCATGTTCCCATGGCCTCAAGTACAGACCAGCAGATCAAGCCTCCAACATCTGCATAGTGGACAGCGAGTCATGTCCCACGGTACCATGAGCTGCCATGCCTGCAGTCCAGCTCTCCACCATGGACCCACTAGCTATAAGCCACCTCTTGCCATGTACCACCATTACACCTAGACCTGGATGGAGTGAATGCCCATAGCCCTGACACCTGTATCCACTTCACAGATGGCCTCACTCCCACCACTATGCAGAGACCCAGGCAAAGTAATCTCCTGCACATCTGCCTCAATAGAGAGAGACTCATCCAGTCTTCTGCCTGGGCTTTCAACAGCATATGAGAGACCAACTCACCACTCCACATGAAGAACCCCCACGACCCACCTAGCCACTGGCCAAGGTCCTGTGACACACCCAAGCACCTGCCAAAGTCCCATGACCAGCCCAGGTGCTGAACAAGGTCACACTTGCCTCTGTGGAGAGGGACTTGCATAGCTCCCTGCCTGAGTTTCTAATATTAGCCTGGGGGCCAATCCAAACAAACATACCCCAGCATTAGCTTGGACATTGACAACCATAGGGGATCAAGACAGCACAGGAAAATAGCTGTGTTGTAGGCTCTCAGTGCATCCATCCCTCTCCAGCCATATCAATCCTCCAGAATAGGACACAAAAGTGTTATCTAGGGACATTTTCTCCTTCTCACTAAATAAGAGAGTTCCTAGCAAAGGAGAACAGGTGCACAGCAAACCCATCAGCCCTGAGCTGAGAAAGAGGTTTCAGATGAGAAGAAATCAGCAAAAGAACTCTGGCAACGTGAAAATACAAGACAGTTCAACACTCCCAAAAGATCACAACAGACCTACTGTGACAGACCCCAACCAAAAGGAAATTGTCAAAATGTCATAAATGCAATTCAGAATATAGATGGCAAAGAAGATGAACAGAACTTAAGAGAGAGTTGAAAACCAACACAAAGAAGCCAAAAAAATTTCAGGATATGAATGACAAAAATAACTAAACAGATAGACAACATCAGGATACAATAGAAATTAGAGAAATGAAAGAATCATTTAGGGAATTACAAAATACAGCAGAAAACTTCAACAACAGGCTCTACTCAACAGAAGAAAGAATCTCAGAGCTTGAAGACAAGGCTCTTGAACTAACTCAGTCAAAGATGCAGAAAAAAGAATAAAGAAGAATTAACCACCACTCAGAGAAATGTGAGACTGTGTAAAATGAGCCAATGTATAAATTGTAGGTCTCCCAGAGGGAGAAGAAGGAAAATGAAAAACCCTGGAAAACCTATTCTAGGGAATTATTGAGGAGAAGTTCCCTTGTATTGCCAGAGATTCAGATAATCAGATACAAGATGGTCATTGAACACCAGGAAGATTTATAGCAGATAAGACAGCTCCAAGACACAGAGTCATCAACCTGGTCAAAGTCAAAATGGGAAAGAAAATTCTACAAGCTACATACAAGATGAAAGCAACAACTAACATACAAACCAAAACCAATCAGGCTAACAGCAGACTTCTCAGTGGAAATCTTACATGACAGAAGGGATTGGAGTCCCATTTTCAATCTTCTTAAACAGAACAACTGCCAGCCAAGAATTCTGTATACTGCAAAACTAAGTTTCATAAATGATGGAGAATTAAAGAGTTTTCCAGACAAGCAAACACTAAAGGAATTTGTCACTACTAGACCAGCCCTAAAGGAAATGCTCAAATGTGTGTTATACATGCAACAGCATAATAGATACCTACCAGTGTAAAAACACCCAAAGTTACAACTCTCAGCTCTTATCAAACAATACCACTAGAGGGAAAGAAAACAATAAGGTATCATTCAACATGATGAACAGGACAGCATCTCACATATCAATACTAACACTCAATGTGAATAGTCTGAATACCCCACTTAAAAGATACAGACTGGATGAATGGAGGAAAAAACACAGCCCAAGTATTTACTGTCTCAAAGAAACACATCTAAACCACAAAGACTCACACAGACTCAAAGTTAAGGGATGGAAAAAATTATTCCATGCAAATGGAAACCAAGAGCAAGCAAGTGTAGCCAATCTCATATCAGATAAAATAGAATTTAAATCAATAATCATATAAAAAGACAAAGATGGTCACTATATAATGGTAACAGGAGCAATTCAACAAGAAGACATAACAATCCTAAATATATGCACCTAACACAGGATCCCCAGTTTCATAAAGCAAGTTCATTTAGATCTGAGCAAAGAAATAAAACGTAGCATCTTAATCGCCTGAGACTTCAAGACTCCACTGACAGACCTACAAAGATCATCAAAGCAGAAAATCAGTAAAGGAACACAGGTCTTAAACAGTACTCTAGAACAAATGGACCTTGCAAAAATTTACAGAATATTCTACCAACAATCTACTGAATATAAATTTGTCTTCCCAACACATAGCACATTTTCCAAGATTAATTATATCTTAGGCCACAAAATAAGTCTCAGCAATTCAGAAAAATTGAAGTCATATCATGTATCTTCTTATACCACAGTGGAATAAAATTAGAAATAAATTCAAAGAGAAACACTCAAAACTACACAAAGTCATGGAATTAAACAATCTGCTGCTGAAGGATTCTTGGGTCAATGAAGAAATTAAGATGAGAATCAAAAGATTCCTCACACTGAATGACAAAGGGAACACAAGCTTTCAAAATCTTTGGGATACAGCAAAAGTAGTCCTAAGTGGAAAATTCATAACCTTAAATGCTATCTTGAAAAGACAGATCACAAATTAACAACCTAATGCCACATCTCAAGGAACTAGAAAAGGAAGAGCAAACCAAACCCAAAGACAGAAGAAGAAAAGAAATAAGAAAGATCAGACCAGAACTAAACAAAATGGAAACAAACAAACAGAAAAAACATGCAAAGGAGCACTGAAACAAAAAGTTCATTTTTTGAAAAGATAAACAGAATCAATAGACTACTAGCCAGATTGACCAGAAGTAAAAGAGAAAGGACTCAAATAACCTCAATCAGAAATGTAAAAGGGTACATTGCAACTGATACCACAGAAACACAAAATATTCATGAATACTTCAAAAACCTCTACACACTATTACAACTATAGAAAATGGACAAAATCCTGGAAACACATAACCTCACAAGCCCAAATCAGGAAGAAATAGAAATCCTCAATAGACCAAACACAAGCAGGGAGATTGAAGTGGTAATAAAAAATCTCTGAACAAAATAAAGCCCTGGACCAGACAGATTCACAGCCCAAATCTACCAGACCTACAAAGGAGAACTGTTACCTATCCTTACAGAAACTATTCAATAACATCGAGAAGGATGGAACCCTCCTTAACTCATTCTATGAAGCCACTATCACCCAGATACCAAACCCAGGCAACTGAAATAGAAATACACCTACTTGTACTATCATTAGTACCTGTTGCATGTTATGTCAAAAGTCTAGGAAAGGGGTACAATAGTGTAACAGGACAAAATGGAAAAAGGAAGAGTTACTAGTAGAATGACTAGGTGGTCTACCAGGAAAATGCTTCCAGATTTACTTGTAGCCCAACCATATAGAAAATACATAGTTTTTTTCAAAGCATGTCTAAATTTTAATTTATTATCACAGATCCCTTCTTCTTTTTTTTTCTATGTACTTTTAAAGCCCTGATACCTATCATTTTGTGTGTGTAAAGACTAGAGCATATACTTCCGATTATCTTTCAGCAAAATATTAGGTTTGAATCTCTTATGGATGTCAGTTTCCACTTCTTGCAGAAATTTTAGATCTTTCTGAGTGATTCTCATTCTCCAACTTCATATCTATATGGCTTTGTTAAGGCTGAAGTCGGGAAGTGGGTCAAAGCACCCTTCACCATAAGCATTGTATAAGGCAACTATCCTTAATGACTCTCCCTTTCATCCTTGTCCAGGACTCTCCTCATAAGGGCCAGGGAGTGGTGTGAGGGATAGTGGGGTAAGAGTTGACTGTTGTAAGATCTGTTCTCTTAGTAAGCCCTGGAGAAAGTACTGCCTCCAATCATTGCTGGTGGTTTCCTGTAGAACATTGAATTCTTTAGACAACTTTGACTTCACCCAGGACCAATAACAGTGATTCCAAGACAAGTGAAAAAGTCTTCCTCAACACCTGTTACACAATTAAATTACGTATAGTTTCTTTGGTTAAATCAACATGAAAAGCATATCGTAAGGCTCAAATCAGGAAAAGAGCACTAAGTACTTTAAGTGCAGACATAAATCTACACAATTATCATTCACTTAAAAGATCTTTAACTGAACAACTTTCGTAGATAGCGAAAATGAAATTATTTTGAGTCTATCAAAGTCAAGCTAAGGACCCACCTATAATTCTGAGGTTTATGTAAAAACTGAAATATTGTAGATTACTTAATGTCATTCTTTTTCCAAGGAGTTGAACAAAATTGTCCTTGCATTTATTCAACCTGACATGAAAGGTTGTATTTTCCACCCAGAGTAAAGTTCTCATTATTTTTAGAAAACAAAAAATAAAATTCTAGAAATTACACTATTTAAATTCTAGAAACCCTGAAAGCTACCCTCTCAAATTTTATTAAATAAAATCATCTGAGTATCTTCTGGATTACAAGGCCCATTAAAATGTTATTAATGAGGAATTAAAGTACCTTTTCTACTTCATGAATATAGTGACAAAATGTTGACATTATTTATTGTGTTAAAGTGAAAAAAATAAAACTTTAAAATTCAAGGCAATTATTACAGTAATTATGATCCTTTCAAAACATGAAACCAGAACATGGAAAAGATATGGCACACAGCAGATGTTCTCTAAATGTCAGTTGAAAGAATGAATGAACAAATGAAAAAAGCAGAAGAAATTAAGTTAAAGGATTTGCTAAAAGCTATTCTACAATGAGTACAGGATCCTGTTTCAGTCTTTAAATCATGAAAAATAGTAGGTGTCTAGACTTTTAAGAACAGAGTTTGAAGGAAAAA